>SWDT01000563.1:0-16224 GCA_009193035.1 Halicephalobus mephisto
TCCTCCGTTGTTGTGTTGAGAGAATCGGGACCTAATATTTTCTTATCGATGCTAAGACTATCTGTTCGGGACCAAGTGCTTTCTGTCGGTTGCACTTCTCATTAAGGATGAATCTCTATCCAACAAATGAAAGGTGTTATCTTTCGTTGTTCGAAGGCTTAGAAACTGTTTTCTGTTCTATTGCCAGTCTCTTCGATGTCTGCAAATCGGAAAACTATAGTATTCTCGACAAGCAATTTCTGGAGAAAGTTATCTTGGACTACGGAGAGCTTACTTAGAAGATTATTACAATAGATGTTCCCCAACGATATCTCATCCTTAGGAACAGTTAATTCCTATACACAAAAAAAACATAACTTTTGGTTCCATAACAATTGTGAAATATGTACACAATAGTCATATTTTTCATGAATATTCGACATTCGTGACGAAAAATGTAAGTAATAGTGACGATTTCTATTTGTTACTACACACAAAAAACGTAACTTTTGGATCAATAATAATTGTGAAATGTAACAAAAATGTGACAATTGTGCCACACTTTTCATCAATATTCGACATTCGTGACGAAGATTGCAATAGTGACGATTTATATTTGTTACTAGATTAAAAGTTATGTTTTTTTACGTAATATTTCCTCCTCAGTAGCATTTCATCCTTAGGAACAATTAATCTCCAGCGGTAATTTCCCCCTTTTCCACTCGTGTCAATTCCGGAATTCTCTTCAAATTTAATTAAAATATTAAGTTGATCCAACTACCAGAAAATTTATAAAAATGAAAAAAAATAAAATCTTATAAAAAATCACATATCGTTGGGAAGATCTGTCGTTGGAGAACATAAATTTTTTAAAGCTTAAGTACTGCTAGGGAGGAACTACTCCTGTGGAGGGAATTATCGCTATGATATATCTTTTATTAAGGAAAAACTACTATTTTGAAACAACTATCTTTTAAAGAGGAATTGCTACTGAAAAGATCTTCTCACTAGGGAATATATTTCTAGATGATATTTGGTCCTTACAAATATACCTGTCCCCTAAGGAATAGCTATTGCTAAAGTACAAATATCACTAGAGAACATCTATTACTGAAGAAAAAATTACTATTTGGAAACAACTATCCTTAAGGAGGAACTTCTACTGGAAAGATTTCTAACTAGGGAATATACAGTATCGGACAAAAGTCTTGGGACTCTCTCATTTTTGTTCATATTTTTGTTTAACTTAGTAATATTAGAAGTAGCAAGGGGTATTGCGTAGCTATCATTACCTGCTACAATCGTTACCAGTTCTGAACTTTCTACGTGCGCCCACAGGAAATGGCGCAGCATTGTTCATTTTTTGCCCGCCAAAAGTCTTGGGACTTTAGATTTATTGTTTTGAAAAATAATTCAAACAGCAACATTTACAAAACAAATCTAATATTTAGTACTACAACCTTTGGCTTTAATTACTGCATTACACCGATCTCTCATAGATCGAATTAGTTTCTGGATAAACAATGGACTGATGTCCTCCCATTCACGTTTGACTAATTCGAATTTTTCATCTAAATACGAGCTTTCTGACCTTTACATCTTCGTTTTAATTCCCACCATACATTCTCTATCGGACTCAAGTCTGGTGACTGGGAGGGCCAAGGAAGAACTTGAACATGATGATCTTCAAGCAAATTGCTGACGTACTTCGACCGATGTTTTGGATCATTGTCTCTCTGGAAGAACCAATTCCTAGGCATATTTTTCTTAGCAAAAGGTAAAACATAATCTTTGATAATATCGGCGTATGTCAGTGCATCCATGATTCCTTTAATTCTGACCAAAGGACCAACACCGAACGAAGTTATACATCCCCAAACGATGAGAGTACCTCCTCCGTATTTCATAGTTGGAAGCTGATATTTAGGAGCAAATCGAGCACCGCGAGGACGTCGGATCCACCGCGTGTTTCATTTCCGAACAAGGTAAGAGCAGATTCGTCTGTCCATAAAATTCTGGACCACATTTCAAAATCCCAACACTTGTGTTCCCAAGCCCAATCAAGTCTAGAGATCTGATTCTTAGAAGATACTGCTGGTTTGTTGACTCCACGGCAACCATGCAAGTCCTTTTCCACCAACCTTCTTTGCACAGTTCTTACACTGACGGAATCATCATCTGAACCAAAAATTTCTTTCTTAATATCTGGTGCTGTCAAAAGTGGATTCTGTTGGGAGAGTGTTTTGATATGTTGATCGACAGATTTCGAAGTTATTCTCGGTCTTCCAGATTTCGGAGCAGGTACTACAGTTCCTCTGCTCTTAAAACGCTTCATCCATCTGGCAACGGTGTTCTTTGAGATCATAAAAGTTCGAGCAACATCATTTTTCGTCCTGCCCCTTCTCACAGCTTCAATGACCTTTCCTTTGAAATCGGGAGAGTAGTATTGATCACACACCATAACTAAATCATAAAATTATATTAAAAAAAGAAAATGCGAAAACTTACTTATATAAAATATATAAACAATGAGAAGTCCCAAGACTTTTGGCGGGCAAAAAATGAACAATGCTGCGCCATTTCCTGTGGGCGCACGTAGAAAGTTCAGAACTGGTAACGATTGTAGCAGGTAATGATAGCTACGCAATACCCCTTGCTACTTCTAATATTACTAAGTTAACAAAAAAATATGAACAAAAATGAGAGAGTCCCAAGACTTTTGTCCGATACTGTATATCCCTAAGGACCAAACACCACTAGAAAATACCCGTCCTTTGAGGAATAACTATCGCTAAGGTACAAATATCACTGGAGAACATCTATTACTGAAGAAAAACTACTATTTGGAAACAACTATCCTTAAGGAGGAACTTCTACTGGAAAGATCTCTCACTAGGGAATATATATCCCTAAGGACCAAACACCACTAGAAAATACCCGTCCTTTGAGGAATAACTATCGCTAAGGTACAAATATCACTGGAGAACATCTATTACTGAAGAAAAATTACTATTTGGAAACAACTATCCTTAAGGAGGAACTGCTACTGGAAAGATCTCTCACTAGGGAATATATATCCCTAAGGACCAAACAACACTAGAAAATACCCGTCCTTTAAGGAATAACTATCGCTAAGGTACAAATATCACTAGAGAACATCTATTACTAAAAAAGAATTGTCGTTGGGAAACCACTATTGCTGGAGGACATAAATCCCCAAGGATCAAATATCGCTGAAAAAATTTGTCATACAGTCCACTTTGAAGATTGTTTTCCCTCCTCCGCAAATACCCAAAGTAATTCTAATATCGGTGAGATCTTTTGTGGTGAATAAATAGATCTTTTCAAATGTTTATTCGTTGAAGGTGTGTGTTCAGGATCGGTCCCTATTGTTCCCCATGACTCAGGACAGATTTTCCCGTCACATTTGTTTCCTCTGTTCCGGTTTGCTTTTTGTCCAATAATTATTTCTTGGATTTCCCCTTTGTTAAATTCTACATTACAAGACAAAAATAAATTTCAAATAGTTTGTAAAAAATGACTTTTCCGTTCAAGACCGATTTTTAAATTTTTTCTTTAATTTCCTTCAAATTTCATTATTTTTCATAAATTTTCACATTTTTAGAATCAACATGATTTAAAATATCGAATTATGTAAGAAAATTTAAAATAATTTAATTTTTAAAAAAATAGAAAAAAATTTAAAAAAAATAAAAAGTTCTGAAAATCGTGGTCTAGTGGTTCTCGAACGGAAACTTTTTTTTCCAAACAATCCAAAATTACCTTTTTCCTTTTGAAAAAAAAATACTAATCTGGCTATGTTCCTAAAAAATAACTTTTCCGTTCAGGACCGATTTTTAAATTTTTTTAAATTTCCTTCAAATTTCATTATTTTTCATAAATTTTTACATTTTTAGAATCAATATGATTTAAAACATCGAATTATCTAAGAAAATTTAGAATAATTTAATTTTTAAAAAATAAAAATTTACTCATCAGAGTCCTGAATGGAAAATAATTTTTATTTTTTTAAATAAGTCACTATTGATATTTCTGCTTTATACTTGTCCAATCCTGTCCGGCTATTATTTTTTCAGTTCCTTTCCAAAAATAGAAAATTCATGTTTATCTTTGTTCCGAAATTGCGTAATTTAAATTTTTTCAATTTTTAAAATTTTTCGACTGCTGTAACACTAGACTAGAGTACAAAATATGAAAAATATTTATTATATATCAAAAGTCTTTAATCACAAAAAATACAAAAAAAATATAATGTAAAACATCTATTAGGATTGTAATTTGCCCGAGGCAAATTGAAAAATGGACAACTTTCCCCAGTCAATTTTCTCAACTACAATCCTAGTTAAAATATTCGAAAGTGATTTATTTTTTGGTGGAAAGTGAATTACAGTAGAACTTGGACATAAGATACTTCCGCTATAACATATCTCACATTACATCATACGGTCTGAGTGAGTTTGGTTAGTTTATCTTCAAATTGACCCCGGATATAATATATCCTTTCTTATAACATACGTTTTGGTCAGTCCCAAGAGGTATCTGATATCCAAGTTCGACTGTATGTAAAACTAGGTGTTTTGTAATTATTTTAAAGAAAAAAGGTAAAATACAATACAGTACAACTTGGATATGAGATACCCCGCTACAACATATCTCTTGTTATAGCATACGGTGTAAGTGAGTGAGTTTGGTTAGTTTATCTTCAAATTTACCCCGGATATAATATATCCTTTCTTATAACATACGTTGTGGTCAGTTCCAAGAGGTATTTTATATCCAAGTTTGACTGTATGTAGAACTAGGTGTTTTGTAATTATTTTAAAGAAAAAAAAGATAAAATATAATACAGTACAATTTGGATATAAAATATCCTCGCTACAACATATCTCTTGTTATAGCCTACGCTTTCCCCGGTCCGAAAAGGGTGTCTTATATTCAAGTTCTACTTTAATATTTATTCTCACTTTGTCAAAGTTAGTTTTCAAGGTCGTCATTGAAAAAATTAACTAGCGAAGTAGCCCATTTTTCAATTTGCCCGATCAAATTACAATCCTAGCATCTATCAAGTCTCTCAGGAATTTTCGTGCTGAGAGCCAGATCTACCATGATTTCTTAAACATTTATAAAATTATTTAAAATTATTTATTTTTTGTTTTTTTTATTAATATCAAGTTTTTTGTCTCGTAAAGAATACAATGTAAAGTATCTATTAAGTTTTTCAGGAATTTTCGTGTTGGGAGCCAAGTCTACCATGATTTCTTAAATATTCATAAAATTATTTAAAATTCTTTATTTTTTACGATCGGCCTTCGAGTTTCGTACATGATTCCTGTTTTTTAAACGAAATGCATTCAACAAAATTGAATATGATATTTTTTGGGTGTTGATTTAGGATCAATGGGAAAGAGGATATTTGATCTTTGCAGTGTTCCATTGAACGAAGTTGATCAAAGAAATTCAGAATCCCGAAAAAAATGAATTAATACCATTGTCAAATTTCTCTTTGATAAAATTCCATTAAAGGTCCTAGTCTTCCGGAATCCAAGGGAAAGTTCGGAATTTTAAACATTATTAAAAATTTCTAAAATATTCTTAAAATTTTTTTAAATAATTTAAAAATTAAACTATTTCTAATTTAAAATTTTAAAAATAATTAAAAAATAATTAAAAATTTCTAAAATATTCTTAAAAATTTTTTAAAATAATTTAAAAATTAAAATATTTCTAATTTAAAATTTTAAAAATAATTAAAAATTTCTAAAATATTCTTAAAAATTTTTTAAAATAATTTAAAAATTATTAAAATATTTTTAATCTAAAATTTAAAAATTATTTAAAAATTTAAAAATTCAAAAATGATTGAAAATCTCTAAAATATTTTTAATCGAAAATGTTTTCTATTTCAAAAATTTACTTTAGTGAAATTGATAAAAATTGATATTTGAATTTTTCTGAACAAAATTACTGTCTACAAGTTATGTGTTAAGACAAAAAGCCCGATTTCCGAATTCGAACTTTGAAGAGCAATTTCGATCTTAAATTTTGATGATCAACTTTGATGCTGAACTTTGACCTCAAACTTTGATGTTGAACTTTGACAATCAACTTTGATGTTGAACTTTAATAATCAATCTTGACCTCAAAGTTGGATAGTGAACTTTGACTTCGAACTTTAATGTTGAACTTTGACCTTAAATTTCGATGATTAACTTTGACCTCAAATTTTGATGTTGAACTTTGACAATCAATTTCGACCTCAAAGTTAAATAGTGAACTTTGACTTCGAACTCTGGTAATAAACTTTGACTTCGAACTTTAATGTTGAACTTTGACCTTAAATTTCGATGATCAACTTCAACCTCAAATGTCGATGTTGAACTTTGACTTCGAACTCTGATGATTAATTTCGAGTTCCAATTTTATCAATTTTGAATTCGAATTTCAATGACCAACTTTGATACTGAACTTTGAAGTTCAATTTTGATTTTAAAATTTGAATTCGAACTTTAATCATGAACTTTGAATCCAGGTTATGGTGGCTAAATTTAGCAAAGTACTGGAAATTTTCATCGAGACAATTTTGCAACAATATTTTTTAACTTTCAAAATACTACATTTTTGCAACCAATATATAAAACAAAAGATTCTGAAAATTCCCAGAGACAATTTCATGAGAATAATTTTTAATTTTCATTATATTACAAATTTCGTAAAAATAATTATAAAAAATTTCATAAAAATAATTGTTAATGTTTACTGTGACGTAATTGTCCTCGGTAATACGGTAGTTAATAAGTGGTTGTAAAGTTAGGATTCCCGGCCAGAAATTTGAGGTTTTTTAGTCACGAAAAACCAGTCGAGGAGGAAGTTTCACGAAACAAGTCCGGAACTCTGATGGATCCTCCGCAGATGATCCAAAATCGCTTGTAACTGAGCATGGTCGAATGTACTCGATTATATTCATTTTTCTACACAGAAACTGAAAAAAGAATGAACAAGAAAATTACGATCGTATGTTCATTTTAGATTTCATAAATCCAATGATTAAATTTAGTATGCTTGACTATATGTGATTCTAGAATACCTGTGTACGATCATAACTTTCTTTATTTTTTTCATTTCCTAATGTAGAAAACTGAGTATAGTCGAAAGCGCTTGATTATATGTGATTGTAGAACACCTGTGGGGAGTTACGATCGTATGTCATTTTAGATTTCATACATCCAATAAGTAAATCCAGTATGTTCGATTATATGTGATTCTAGAGTACCTGTGTACGATCATAACTTTATTTTTTTCATTTCCTAATGTAGAAAACAAATATAACCAAGTATACTCCATTATGTGATTGTAGAGCATCTGTGGGGAGTTACGATCGTATGTCATTTTAGATTTCATACATCCAATGAGTAAATTTAATATGTTCAATTATAAGTGATTCTAGAATACCTATGTAATGTCAAACCCTTTACAACAAACAGATTCACTAGAAAGAAAGTTATGAAAAAACATCCCTGTGATCAAAAATTACAAATTTAAATATTTAGTTTCTCTAAAAGTGACGTCTTTGTACCGTAGGATATCGTACTAAACGGATCCTGCACAGTGCAGGAAAAACACTAAAACAGAAGAGTTTACTGTAACGTAATTGTCCGTCGTCATAGTTCAATTCTAAATATAGTTCTACATTCAGACGTTGAAAATTTCGAAACATCTCGATAGCTTCTTGAATAAGGATATCTTTCTTAAATTAAAAAAATCATGAAAAATTTTTCAAAAAATTCATCGAATTTAAAAGTTTAGAATTCTACAGTATTAAAATTAACAGTAATTTATTTCCGCCAAGATTAGGTTGTTTTAGATAAATTTTAATCCGACCAAAAATCGGCTTTTTCGATCAAGTTATAATAGTTCAAAATTGATAATAAAAATCCGACATTGTTCTTTGAAAATCTAATATTTTATTTAATTTTTTTTTTGTTATCGGGACTACCAATAAAAAAAATAAATTAAATTAAATAAAAATATTTATTTGTACAAAAAAATTAAAATTTCACTTAATATTGAATTCCTGGAAATAACACCGTGGTTCGGTGATTATGGCCCTAGAAAAACAAAAAAGGTCCCAAGTTCGGTTCCCCGGTGCTAGCAGACCCACCTGAACCCAGGGGATTAAGAAATTCAGGATAGTGACGTAACGAACCACGACCTCCCCCAACTATGAGCTACATTCTCAGAATTCCAACAGTGACGGTCCACTGGGATTCAGAACCAGGCTAGGACGACAGTCAAATCAGCCAGGGACCTAACCCTGACTTTAGTCGGGAAAATACAGGTAGAAAAAAAAGAAAAAGATTGAATTCCTGGAAATCAGAACATTGACAGTATCCAACAAGGATTCAGACACTACCGTACTCTTTGACCAGAAAACTCGCTCACCAAAATAAAGTTTAACTTTGCAGTCTTTCGAGCAGATTCACTCACTAGAAAGCACTTCTGTATCTTGTAGAAACTTGACAGCGGCTTCTTCGGTAGTCGGTAAACTGAAGAGA
The DNA here is from genome assembly GCA_009193035.1 of Halicephalobus mephisto. Taxonomy (NCBI): domain Eukaryota; kingdom Metazoa; phylum Nematoda; class Chromadorea; order Rhabditida; family Panagrolaimidae; genus Halicephalobus; species Halicephalobus mephisto. The sequence continues at coordinate 8,553 of SWDT01000563.1, forward strand.
TATATTTAAAAAGTAAAAAAAAAAGTTTAAAAAAGTAAAACAAAAAGTTTAAAAAAGTTAAAGAAGTTAAAAAAGTTAAAAAAGTTAAAAAAAAGTTAAAAAAGTTAAAGAAGTTAAAAAAGTTAAAAAAGTTAAAAAAAAGTTAAAAAAGTTAAAAAAGTTAAAAAAGTTAAAAAAGTTAAAAAAGTTAAAAAAGTTAAAAAAGTTAAAAAAGTTAAAAAAGTTAAAGAAGTTAAAAAAGTTAAAAAAGTTAAAAAAATTCATAAGAAAAAGAAAAAAAATAACTTTTTTATTAATAGTCCTGATAACAGGGAAATACTTTTTATTTTATATAAATTTTCAAAAAAATTTTTTATTACAATTTCACTATAAATTTTGTATTTAAATTTTTCTTTAATTTTAATTTTCAAATATTTTGTAATATTTAATTTTTTAACGTTTTTATACAAAAAGTAAACAAGTATTCCAGCCAATTGGGGATTTCCGGATTGAGACTTGGACTTCCCGTATGGCTAAACCCTGGGGTTTGTTCTTCGGGGAACTTTTTTAATCTCCAATTTTACCTGTAAAATGAACAAAAAAATTTTCTTCCTTAACTACGAAAATACTTCCTTTTTCACATGCTCTCAAACTTTGGAGAAATTTGTTAAGTTTTGTAATCAAAAAAAATTACAACGTTCTTCGTGGGAATTACGTAGGATTTCGAATTGTATTTTGTACAGAAAAAAATCCGCAGTCGGCAGGATTCGAACCTACGCGGGCAATGCCCAACAGATGGTTAGACTTGGTAGTCAGCCTGTTTCTAATCTGTCTCCTTAACCACTCGGACACGACTGCAGTGACGCAGAGTCGGGAACGGACGCTTTTATTTAGTTCTTGTGCGTAACGTTTGTCCGGTGTTTGATTTTTGACGCGTGCAATTTTCGGACTTTTTAGGATAACCAAGCCCTATTTTGAGGATTTAAAATTATCACCAAATTTCCACAAGCCAATAAGTCTATAATGAGTGGAAAATTAAGAAAGTCTATTTTTACAAACGCAGAGAGAGGACTTTTTCGATTTTCTTCAGACTGGTCAAAAAAACTTTTTTGTTCGAAACCCTATTCGATTTCCTAATTATCATAGAGAAGAAATTAGTCATGACCTTTTTGAGCAAAATTATACTTTTATAAAACGTAGAAATGTTTGTTTTAATTTTTTAAAATAATCTCAACGCGAATTTTTAGACTTTTCCACTCGAGACCGAGAATTGTAGAATTTTTAAATTTTCCACTCGGGACCAGGATTTATAGAATTTAATGTTTATTCGATTTTAGAAAGTCCTAAAACCACACTGTTTTTTAAAATTTCGAAAATTGGTCCCGACGCGAATTCTTAGACTTTTCCACTCGGGACCAGGATTTATAGAATTTTTAAATTTTCCACTCGGGACCATGATTTATAGAATTTAATATTTATTCGATTTTAAAAAGTCCTAAAACCACACTATTTTTTAAAATTTCGAAAATTGGTCCCGACGAGAATTTTTAGACTTTTCCACTCGGGACCGAGAATTGTAGAATTTAATCTTTTTTGTACTTTTATAGCATTCCAAATTATACTGTTTTAGAACATACAAATTCTTCGAAATTCTAAGAAAAGTACGTCGACGCGAAATTTTAAAACTTTGTATTCAAGATCAAAAAAAGTTGAATTTTGTTTTACGTCATTTCACAAAGTCCCAGAAGGATTGAATAACTCTGAATCATAGTATAAAAAAACGAAGGTGTTGATTGTAAATTTCTGAAAAACGTTTTTTGACGTGAATTTGTAAATTTTTCTTGCCCAGATTTGAAAACTATGGAATTTCGTATTTTAAGTAGTTCTCAATTACGTCATCAAAAATATAATAATATACAAAAATAATCCCAACACGAAAATTGCGAAATTTAATTTTTATAAAATTATAAATTTTATTTTTTTACAAAAATTTCACAAAAATAATCCCAACACGAAATTTTAAAATTTTCTATTTAAGACCGAAATTGCGAAATTTTCCATTTGAGACCGAAAATTTTGAAATTTAATTTTTATAAAATTATAAATTTTATTTTTTTACAAAAATTTCACAAAAATAATCCCAACACGAAAATTTGAAATTTTCCATTTGAGACCGAAATTTTTGAAATTTAATTTTTATAAAATTATAAATTTTATTTTTTTACGAAAATTTATTTTTTCTAAAAAAGTTTTCTCAGCACGAAGTTTTGAAATTTTCTACCCAAGACCGAAAATTGCAAAATTTTTTGTTATATTTTTTACAAAAATTAATTTTTTTTAGAAAACTGTTTCTACATGAATTCTTAGAACTTCCTAGTCGAGACAGAAGATTATAAAATTTAATTCTTTCTTCATTTTGTGACATTTCAAAAACACCCACTTGTGTCTAAAGCATTCCAGAAGCTTCAATGAAATTCCATAATCTTATCTGTCGTATCTCTGTGAAGCAGTGTGATTGCGCAAGAGATGACGGATATGAAAGTTTCTTATTTACCCAAACAATAAGATTAAGCACAAAATAAAAATCATATATATTAACTACACAGAGAATGAGTATATGGTATATAATACATCGATACATTGTAACTGTTCTGATGTATCGGATGCATTGTAACTGTTCTGATTTATTAGATACATTAGGTTCAATATATCGATATAGTAAGTATCATATCAGTGTATTATATCTAATATATCAATACATTAGAATAGTTGTGATGTATTAGATACATTGTATTCAATATATAGATATAATAAGTATCATATCGATGTATTATATATAATATATCAATACATTAGAATAGTTCTGATTTATTAGATACATTGTATTCAATATATCGATATAATAAGTATCATATCGATGTATTATATCTAATATATCGATATATTAAAACAGCTCTGATATGTGAGATACATTGTATTCAATACGTTAAATACGATATCAGTCATCGTATTCAATGTATTGATATATTAAAACGGTTCTGATGTATCAGATATATTATATTTAGTATATCGATGCATTGTATTCAATGTGCCGGTACATTAAATCTAATTTATTTGATACATTAGAGCCGTTTTAATGTACTCTTTTTAGTGTAGTCAACACTTTGTCTTGTACAGTATACTCCAACATATAACACGTAGGGTATTTCCCTCCGAGACCTGGTTTACTTACGCAATAGTCGGTTAATATAGCGATGTAACAAATATTAAGTGCAACAACAATAGATATTGACTAGTTAACACTTTGTCTTGTACAGTATACCCCAACATGTAACACGTAGGGTATTTCCCTCCGAGACCTGGTTTACTGACGCAATAATCAGTTAATATAGCGATGTAACAAATATTAAGTGTAACAATAATAGATATTGATTAGTTTATACTTTGTCTTGTACAGTATACCCCAACATATAACACGTAGGGTATTTCCCTCCGAGACCTGGTTTACTTACGCAATAATCAGTTAATATAGCGATGTAACAAATATTAAGTGTAACAATAATAGATATTAACTAGTTAACACTGTCTTGTACAGTATACCCCAACATATAACACGTAGGGTATTTCCCTCCGAGACCTGGTTTACTGACGCAATAGTCGGTTAATATAGTGATGTAACATTATCGAAAGACAATAAATACGAAAAATCCCCTTGGGAATCGTCGGGGTTGGTCATAGACCACAACGGTAATCTCCTTGTAACCTACTCTGATGTCCTCGGGGATTATCCGATCTGTAATTGAGTCTGTCCTTGTTTTCAGAATCCAATAGGAATTCCAATTTAAAAAACATTTTGTATTTTTTGGAATTAATATTTTTCATTTTAATGAAATAAAATTTTTTAAACTTCATTATTGTTCAATTGTCTTTGGAAAATTAATTTTCCGTTTGGGACAATTTATATTTTCTAAAAAGATTTCGTCAATCTTTGGGAATTTTTAAGTTTTTTTTCACAAAAAGTATAATTTTTTTGAGTTTTTTAAGATTTTTGTGGAAATTTTAGGATTTTGTAAGTTTTGTAAGTTTTGGAAACTTTGGAATTTTAGGATTTTGTAAGTTTTGTAAGTTTTGGAAACTTTGGAATTTTAGGATTTTGTAAGTTTTAGAAACTTTGAAATTTTCGATAATTTTGTGGAAGCTTTTGGAATTTTCAGAATCTTGAAAATTTTCCAAAATTTCACAGAAACTTCTGAAGGTTTTTAAAATTTCCTGTAATTTTCTAGAATCTTAGGAATTTCTGAAGTTCTTTGGAATTTCATAAAAGTTTTTAAAATCTTCCAGAATCCTGGAAATTTTTGAAGTTTTCTGGAATCATGAAAATTTTCCAGAATCTTCTGGGGCTGTTTGAGATTTCATAAAAGTTTCAGAATCTTCCAGAATTTCATAGAAGTTTCTGAATTTTTCCAGGATTTTGTAGAATCTTTTGAAAATTTTCTAGAATCTTCTAGAATTTTCAAATTTTTCCAGAATTTCATAGAAATTTCTGAATTTTTTTAAAATTTAAAGAATTTTCGAAAATTTCTTAAATTTTATTTCGAAATAATTTTGCAGAAAATTAATTTTTAATTTTTAAAATAGCATGATCTTTGAGATTTTTAGAAAGTTCTAGAATTCCGTGTCAATATTATTTTTATAAAAAATTAATTTTTTTAAATATGATATTTAAAGTTTCAATAAAGTTCTCTGACTTCATTTCGAAATAATTTTGCAAAATTAATTTTTATTTTTTTAACAGTTGGATTTTCGAAGTTTTTAGAGAACTTTAAAATTTCGCTTCGGGACCATTTAGGAGAAAATAAATTTTTATTTTTAATAATAAGAATTTTGATGTATAAAAAGTCCTAAATTTCGCTTCGGGATCATCTAAGAAAAAAACATTTTTATTTTTTTTAAAGAATAATTCTAAAACGAATTTTAAAAAGTTCGAATCTCGGAAGTTTTAGAATTTTTTCAAAAAAAATGCACTTTTTAATTTTTATAATTATATAATTTTTGAAGTTTTGAAGTTTTTAGAGAATTTTAAAATTTCGCTTCAGGATCATCTAAGAAAAAACATTTTTATTTTTTTTAAGAATAATTCTAAAACGAATTTGAAAAGTCTCGAATCCCGGAAGTTTTAGAATTTTTTTAGGTTTTTTTTAGAATTTTTTCAGAAAAAATGTACTTTTTAATTTTTATAATTTTATATCCATCCACGTCAACTTGACTGGACTTGCGTGATATAAAAAATCAATGTTATTTTTTATCCGAGGACCCTTCCACCTGTGTTTTCCTAGCTGTTGCCCTCGGGGATTCTGAACTAACTTAAAAAATTCCGTGAAAAGAGCAGCTTTCCCTGAGGCATTTCGACATTATCATGTTTATTTGCAAATTGTCTCAAAAATCATCAATTTTTTGAAAAATAATTTTTATATTTCTATACAGTGGTCTCGACACGAATTTAACTACAGTAATTTATTTTTTTTTATAGATTTAGATTAATCAGATTTTATTATTTTAAATAATAATAATAATTTGTGACGAAATTTCGAAAAACGGTCTCGACAGGAATTTTGAAAAAATAATCTCGACAGGAATTTCGAAAAACGGTCTCGACACGAATTTCGAAAAAATGGTCTCGACACGAATTTCGAAAAACGGTCTCGACACGAATTTCGAAAATTCCAATCAAGACCGAAAATTGTAAAATTTAACTTTTTTGGACTTCTGGAGAGCTCTAAAATTAGATTATATTAAAGGTAGAAATGTTTATAACCAAATTCTGAAAAAATAGTCTCGACACGAATTTTGAAACTTTCCAATCAAGACCAAAAATCGTAAAATTTCTTGTTTTTCTGATTCCTTAAATTTCTGCATCATTTTTCAAAATAAAAACAAGCTTTTCCTACAAATTTAAAGAAAATGATTTCGACATGAATTTTGAAACTTTCCAATCAAGACCAAAAATTGTGGAATTTCTTGTTTTTCTGATTCCTTAAAATTCTGCATCATTTTTCAAAATAAAAACAAGCTTTTCCTACAAATTTCTCAAAACATGGTCTCGACACGAATTTCGAAATTTTCCAATTAAGACCAAAAATTGTGGAATTTCTTGTTTTTCTGGTTTTAAACAATGTTTTTTTTTTGAAAATAAATTTTTCCTGTAAATTTCTCAAAAAATGGTCTCGACACGAATTTCGAAACTTTCCAATTAAGACCAAAAATCGTAAAATTTTTTGTTTTTCTGGTTTTAAAATGTCCAAAAAGCGTCAACTAGATTTCAGAAAATCCGAGAGCCTTGTGTGATGTTCTGTAATCTTGTTCAAAGACCGTAAGCAAAAAAGTCCCCTCAGGCTAGTCGCTTTTCTCATTTTTTCTAAAATCTAAAAAGAAAAATTTCTCAAGGAAGCTAATCTGGTCAATGACGTCCAAGACAACGAGGCTTCCAATGTTCGAAAATGCTTTTCTGCGACTAATAACTCTTCTCCATGGCACCCTTGACCACAAGTCGGATTTTCTTTTTTCATCCAAAAAGCAATCCAGTTTTTTCTTGTTTTTGTTTGGTCATTCAAATTTTTGAAGAGCTTGTTTTTGCTAAATTAAATTAGGACAGATTTTCATCCACATTTTCTTTATAAAGCTCAATTGAGGCTTTTGAGGTTAATTTATGAATTTTTTGGATTTAAAAAAATATAAAATTTATTTTTTCTTATTTAAAAAATATAAAATTTATTTTTCTTATTTTGTTTTAAAAATATAAAATTTATTTTTCTTATTTAAAAAATATAAAATTTATTTTTATTATTTAAAAAAATATAAAAATTTATTTTTTCTTATTTAAAAAAATACAAAATTTATTTTTTCTTATTTAAAAAAATACGAAATTTATTTTTCTTATTTTGTTTTAAAAATATAAAATTTATTTTTTTTATTTAAAAAAAATATAAAATTGATTTTTTTAATTTTTTTTAAATTCTAAGAAATACAAAAATTTATTTTTTTGTATTTAAAAAAGTATAAAAATTAATTCTTTGGATTTTCAAAAAAATTATTTGTCAGTTTCGTTAACTAGTAAAGGAACTTTTTGGATTACTGTATTTCGATGATTATAGAATTTCAAATTAGAAATTTTCGAAAATTATTAAAAAAATTAAATTTCACAATTTCTGGTCTCTAGTGAAAAACTGAAAATTCCCATAAAAAGTTTAAGATTTTAGAAAATATTTGTATTTAAAATAATATGAGTGAAAACCTCAAAAATTATAAAAAAATATTTTGTAATTTTTAGTCTCGATTGGAAAATTTTAAAAATTCCTTTCGAGACAGATTTTCAAAATTTTTAATCTCGATTGGAAAATTTTAAAAATTCCCTTCGAGACAGATTTTCGAAATATTTGGTCTCGATTGGAAAATTTTAAAAATTCCTTTCGAAACAGATTTCCAAAATTTTTAATCTCGATTGGAAAATTTTAAAAATTTCCTTCAAGACACATTTCCAAAATTTTTAGTCCCGATTGGAAAATTCCCTTCGAGATAAAATTTCAGTTTCTTGTCCCAACTAGAAAACTTCAAAAACTCTGAGACAGATTTCCAAAATTTTTAGTTGCAACCGGAAAATCCCAAAACTTCAAGATAAATTTATAAATATTTTTAT
>SWDT01000564.1:0-110000 GCA_009193035.1 Halicephalobus mephisto
AAAAAGAGAGATTACTTCTATATATGGAAATTTGATTCAAGTGTCGTTGGGATAAATTCCGTAAAGAATCTTCTGTTCTAATATTATCATCGGAATTGGAGTTGATGACATTCAGACATCGATTGCGTCTTTTCGCACTGAAGCGAGAGGAAATTTCTCTCTGTTTTCCTTCGTATTTGTAAAAATATATAGAATCTTGTCAATTCCTGATTTTCAACAGAGAAATCATACTTGTTAACTTTTACTTCAGACTTATACTTCTTTGTTCATTATACTGTTTATATTCCGAAATGCTATCGAGTGTTATGCATGCAGTCAATATCCTTACGAAATAAGTGCATAAAAATGCATCGTGTTACAGCCAAGTCTTCTGCAGATTTGTGGATTTGAAAACCAAAGAAATGTGATTTAGATTCACTAACTGTTCCGGTAGTAGAGACAGAATTTGCAAATTGTTTATTTCCTGGATATTTTAGAGGATTTAAAATACCGAAAGTGAAATTCAAATAATTCTATTACGGTATTTTATTTTTGAATTCCCCTAAAGCCAATTTTCAATTAATCTTTCTTCGTAAAAATAGAAAATGATTCGAAAAATTCCAAAACTATTTGTCGAGAATCATTCCAAGTTAACAAAGTATTATTTTCATCGTTCCCTATGAGTACGGAATGTAACAAAAACCACAAATAATCGATGTAAGGAGAGAAGTTTGCATTGAAAATATCAAACTTTAATTCAATATAACAGTATTTGGAACATTTTATGTTATCATTAGATTCAAGATTTAATAGATACAAATATATTACAAACATCTGGAGAATGCTTCTGAACAAGAACTTAATTTTATTTCCTGCTTACTTTCATCCATGACGAAGCATGATTACGAAGCTGAACGGTGTTTTTGACGACATATCGCGAATGTGGAAAACTTGATAATTCCAAACCAACAATGACTCTTCAATTAAGAACGACCCTTCAACTGAAACAAATTGAGAATGAAATATTGAGTCGTAGTTATTATCCGATGCGACCACAATCGGAATATGGATCAAATATTCAAGCCCAGAATGTTCACAAGTTTGTCAAAATCTTCAAGATAGGAGTTTTATCTGACCGTAATTTGCTGTCAATGAGAATTGCAGAATAGGGAAAATTGCTAAACTATTAAAACTCCAAGAATATATCTACAACTCCACTAATGAAGAGAAATTAGACTAACTGGTTTCCAGGTCCCAATGTTAATATACTTATATCTTCTATGAAATAATCTTTGACAATGTTTGATAGTCATTGTTGAATTATAACTAGCACATAAGACGAGTTCATAAATTTCGGAAAATTTTGCTGTTGAGAATTAAGGTAAATGGAACACAAGTAATATAATATAGAATTAATTATTACTGTTTCTCAGCAGTTCGTGACTTTTATGCGCTTTTTTCAATTTCGGCGGAAACTAAAATGCCAAGCAGAAAAAATTCGACCTTCGCGTGCACCGGGCAACCGGACTAGGGTCACTCCGAATTAGAGTACAGCGAAAATTTAGGTTTCACTTTGTTGCATCTCTGAAGTTCTATGAGTTGTTTGCTCCATTCCAAATTGTACGATTTCCTTTCCACTTTATGAGATTTTCCATTTTGTCGCGGAGTCAAACAATCGCTTTTCTCTGGAAGGAAACTAAGGCAAGCTTTGCTCGTGGGACGACCATTCGACGATGTTTCTTTTGATGTTTGGCTGCTTGTCAGCTGCTTGCATCTTATATTTATCACTGATTGCACTTGTTTTGTTGAGCTCCCGTGCTTTGGATCGGAATTGTTATTTCTTGAGAACCTGTAAATTCGGAGCAGCCCTGGATAGTGCTGAAGGAATTGAAAAATTTGCATTTTTCTGGACTATATACATGTTTGCTTTTAAATAAAGGAAAACGATCTTGGGATAATGTTTGAAAAATTTAAGATTGAAGATTTCTCGGGCACTGTTTTCAAGGAGTTAGGCAGTGGAAAGAAATCTTGAATAGTGTTCAAAAATTGAAGTGTTGGGATTCTTCTACACACTATTCAATGATATTCCAATGTAGAAGATGATAAAAAACGAACATATCATCAAAAGCTCAATTTTTTTCCCGGAATTGGCAGATATTATTCCAAATTTACTTTGAAATAAACTAAACAACACTCACTTTTGTATCAACTAATGGCTTGAATATTTTTTTTTGTAATTCCTCATTCTCAGACCAAGAATCCGGTCAAGTGTTACTTGTCCCTCAGAAACAGGAATCCTTACCTTTCTCCCACTTGTAATAGATCCGTTTCCAACTCTTGTCATCTCACATTCATGAGACATTGTAACTCCCCGCCTCTTGGTCGAGATCGAAGAAGCTCTTTCGGTCACTGCCACCTCGTGAAAATCAATCCTGGTTTCCAATAGCTTTTTCTCGATGACAAGTCTTTTAGCCCGGGGTTTTTGTCCGCTGAATCTTGTGTAAAATACATTTTTCTTGATTTTCCTACGAAGAAAGTTTCGTTTACCTAAGAATAGCTCTTGTTAATTCTCATTTCTATGACTGAAAAGTTTTTTGTAATTGAATTGTGAATTCGGTTGTGTAAAGAAATTGAATTAGGAAATTGATATATCAATTTATTTTTATGTTGTTTTCCTTTTTCCTCCAGCCTGTGAGGGGCGTGCTTTGTTTCCTCGTTGGTTGAAGGATACATGGACGGCTTGCGACCTCACGTTGCTTTTTGCATTTTCTGCTCGGTTTGGAAATACCGGTTATTGATTTCGGCCTTATTCTACTTTTTATAGTATATTTATTTTTATTTTCAGGTCCCCATCGGCTCCTCTTCCAAGATGGCCTCGTAACAACACTGCCGTCGGACGGCCCAGAATCCGTCTTTAATATATATTTATAGAATACAGGTAATCATTTCAAATGATGATTGAAATATATAATTATTTGAAACTATTATTAAAGTTAGTGAGTCCCCACTAATGTTTTTTAAAATAAATAGCATCCTGTATTGCGAATAGGGTGGAGATATTGTAACTACATATTGAGGAGACGAAATCTTCCCATCACGGGATTAATTCAATTGAGATGACTGATGCCGAGGAGCTAATACGCCATAAGGAGACAGTGAAAAACAATATAGAGAAAACAAAGCAGAAGTATGAGAAGCTGTTACGAATACGGCAGATATTTCTCGGCTGCATTTTTTTATATAACCAGGTACTTATCTCCGGGGCCTGGTTTTGTCGTCTAAGGCGAGAGACAAATGGAGGATACTTTTTTCTGAATATTGTAGCACAAAAAGTACGGAAACGTTTTTAAATTAGGTGTTAACAAAAAATGGAGAACATTGTAGGCTAGACAGAAATTTTTAAAATTTTTAATTACATTACATTTCTTCGGCTTTTAAAATTAACATCTTAATTTTAGGTTTTCATAAATATTAATAATATTATAATCATGAAATTCAAAAAATTGAATACTAGAATAAATCGGACGAAGTTTATAATTCTGTTAAAAACCGTAATGACATTTGAGGAGAGAACCCGAATGCAAACTTCACCACGAAAGTCCTGTCAGCGGTGGTAGTGATTCTGTAATTTTGGAATTAAATTTTTTGTAGCGCGTTGTGCTATAAGAAATGTCGTTAGATACAGAATGTGTTTAGGTTGTGTCTACTTTGCCCCTAAGAGGAAGTCCATATCATATCGGATGCAAATCCATCACAGAAGAGTAATAACAATACTATGCAACGATCACTAGGACTGACATCATAAATAATACTGAGACCACCAATCAAGAAAAACCCTGGGTTCCGTACTGTCAAATTGACGTCAGAGTTCAAGATTGAAATTTTAAATTTTTTTGTTGAAACGTAACTTGTTATTTTATGTTTTGAATTTTAAAAATCCAGCTAAGTTTCAGCTATCAATTCAGATGAAACTGATTTTCGAGATAGAAAAATCCACAGATGTTTCTTAACACGAAAACTCCAAATTTCGACTTTGAATTCTGATTGTCAACTTTGGTAAAACAAATTTTAGAATCTGATCATTATTGAAAATTTTCAGATTTTAAATTCTATTTTTTTGCTTATTTTTGTACTTTTTATCTATTTTAATTTTTAATTTTAATATATCTTATTTTTACATTTTTTATATTATTCCTACTTTATCTGTTTAAATAATTTTTATAATTTTTTAGTTCATTTATTTACTTGTTTTTGTATCATTTTTATTCATTTTGTCCATATATATTATTTGTAAAATTTTTATTCATTTTATTATTGTAAAATTTTATATTATTTTAATTATTTTTGTAAAATTTTTATTATTTATTATTTATTTTATTCATTTTTATTATTTTTAAAATTTTATTATTTTTATATAATTTTATTCATTTTTATTATTCTATATATTTTTATTTATTCTATTATTTTACTTTTGCCCATATTATTTTTTTATTTTTGTCTATATTAATGGTTTATTTTATGTCCACCTTATTCATTTTATCCATGTTACACCTTTGATCAATGCAGTGTTCTGTGAACCGTAATCTTCGTCATGATAAATTTGTCTTGTGATTTCGTTTTCTTGCCTTTAATAAACAATCTCTAATAGAGTTACGAGGGTTAAGCAACTTCATTTCAAACGCTTACCGGAAATCTAGACGGTAATCTCTGTAATAGCACCAATTATATCGAAATCTTATTTTTAAAATTCATTTTTATTCGAATAGGTAAATGGCGACTCAGACTTCGTCTCTAGACTGGAGAAAGTGTTTCGCCTCTGGAAGATCCCCGCCGAAACAACAAGACAAAGTAATTCTGGGAACTGTTACTTTGATTTTCACCTTGTTGGATATTACGGTAAATCTCCTCTCGTCGTGGTTACCGTAATCGGAAGGAAAAAAGAAGAAATTGAATCAAGTACTGATTCTAAGTGCTCACATGTCTCTCGCCCACATTGGGTATGGTATGGTAAATACTTGGAGCTCCATTCCCTCTATTTACTCTCCAGAATTACTGTATTCGAATGACATTGTGGCTTCGGCAACAGCGTTTCTGAACACTCCATTCTACTTGGCTATTCTGTTTATGAATATCTCAATTGCTTTCGAGAGATTCAGTTTCTTCTTCAATTTGGAGTTCCACAAGGCCTTCAAAAAAACAATGCCACTTCTTGCTTGGATAGCTGCATTTGTTCTTGTGTTTTTGTCTGAACTCAACGGTTGTAGAAAAAGATTCAATCATTTAATAATGACCTACACTTTTGAGTGCAGTAACTGTCACTTGCTAAAAACTTCTCAACATTCTAGATGTGTCTTTTTATCTGCGGTCGTCGGTCCGGAATCCTGGTACTTTGTATATTTTTATTTTCATCAAGATATTCAAGCTGAAATGGATGACGGCGGTTACGGTAATGGTAGTAGTTCTAAGAATGCCTACGAAATAAGTAGTAAGTTTTGGAGCATTATATAAATTAAAAATTGAATGAGGACGATTTACAAATGATTTCAGCTGATCCACTTCTTTCTAATCTGCATTCTGCAGTGGATAAATGGACTGATGTTCCTGAAAGCTCCCGCAATTCTCGGATACACGTTTTGGAACGCCTTGATCATCAACTAGCTGGATTAGTCAACGGCATAGTCTTCGGATTCTCGGCTTTCGGAATGAGTGAGAACTCCGAATCAATTGTTCTCGCTGTTTACAATTGAAACCTTGGTCTCAGAAGAAATATCCGCTTCCATTGCAGCTTTCGGTACTCAAACTGGAATTCGAATTTATTAATCGACTTTACATTTGTCAAAGTGAAAGGAAAAAGAATTTTAACTTTTAAAGTGAATTTCATATCAATTTCAATTTTTTGAAATATATGTTCAAAGTTAATTATTTTGTAAATATAAGTTGTGAAATATAAAAAAGTAATTTAAAAATTGATATATGGCAAGAAAATGTTTAAAAAAATCAATCATTTTCGATATCTGTGTTTTATTAACAATAAATTTTGATTTAATTTTGACTTTTCGGGTAACTTTTAAAAATATAAATTTTGACTTTTTGGGTGATTTTTAAAAATATTAAATAAAAATTAACACAAAATGATTCTTCATATGTGAATAATCAGAAAGGTCAACGAATATTATCATTTTGTATTTGTATTTTTAGATTTATTCGTTTTTTGCACGAAATAGCAATTTGAAATTTATTTTTTATAGTGAGATACATTTTCGAAGATAATCATCGTTATCTAATTGGTTTTTTTCGAATAAGAGAACAGGAAATATGTCAAAGACTATGTCCTTATAAAATAGATAAGGAACATAAGATGACGTTGTGATGTTCGGATTTAAGTTTTAACCATGTTTTTAATACCTTTTTATCAAAGGATTTAGATAAAAATATAAGTAGATGATAGTTCTCATTAAATAGTGACATTGATTTAAAAACATAAATATTAAAAAAAGTACTTTCTATATATTTTTATAACTCTTACAAAATTCCAATAGATTTAGAATAAATATCATACAAATTAAAATTGATATAAAATATTTACTAAAATCAAGTAAATCACTGTATGTTTTCTTTTCACTTTGTGAAAAATCTAAATGAGATCAGTAAATCCGAATTCTAGACTGACTGTGCCAACTGCTGCGGTGGAGACAGGTTTACTTTCAAAACAGAATTTGAACTTCTTCAAAAGAGGAACAACTGAGCCCTGAATTTTCTACTCATTCCGAAAGTCGAGAATCCGAAGACTATGCCGTTGACTAATCCAGCTAGGTTGATGATCAAGCGTTCCAAAACGTGTATCCGAGAATTGCGGGAGCTTTCAGGAACATCAATCCATTTCCACTCCAGAATGCAGATTAGAAAGAAATGGATCAGCTGAAATCATTTGTAAATCGTCATTATAAAATTCAGTCTCTGAAGAAATTAAAGGTCGAAAACTTACTATTTTATTTCGTAGGCATTCTTAGAGCTACTACCATTACCGTAACTTCCAGTCACCCATTTCAGCTTGAATATCTTGATGAAAATAAAAATATACAATGCCACCAGGATTCCAGGACCGACGACCGCCAGATAAAAAGACACATCTAGAGTTGAGAAATTTTTAGCAAGTCGACAGTTACTACACTCAAAAGTGTAGGTCAATATCATATGATTGAATCTTTTTCTACAACCGTTGAGTTCAGACAAAAACACAAGAACAAATGCAGCTATCCAAGCAAGAAGTGGCATTGTTTTTTTGAAGGCCTTGTGGAACTCCAAATTGAAGAAGAAACTGAATCTCTCGAAAGCGATTGAGATATTCATAAACAGAATAGCCAAGTAGAAGGGAGTGTTCAGAAACGCTGTTGCCGAAGCCACAATGTCATTCGAATACAGTAATTCTGGAGAGTAAATAGAGGGAATAGAGCTCCAAGTATTTACCATACCATACCCAATGTGGGCGAGAGACATGTGAGCACTTAGAATCCGTACTTGAGTCAATTTCTTATTTTTCCTTCCTACTACGGTAACGACGACGAGCAGGAGATTTACCGTAATATCCAACAAGGTGAAAATCAAAGTAACAGTTCCCAGAATTACTTTGTCTTGTTGTTTCGGCGGGGATCTTCCAGAGGCGAAACACTTTCTCCAGTCTAGAGACAAAGTTTGGTTCGCCATTTACCTATTTAAATAAAAGTAAAGTTTAAAAATAAGAGTTTGATGTAAGTGGTGTTATTATAGAGATTACAGCCGAGATTTGCAGGAAATCTTTAAAACAGAGGTGCTTAACTCTCGTAATTCTATTGGGTGACTATTTGTTGTAAAGACAGGAAAACGTGATTATACAGTGAAATGACTGAAGTCCAATATAATTACGTTCAAAACTGGTATGTTAACAGAATAGGTAATATGAATAAAATATTGTCCTGGAAAAACCTGACGTACGCTTTTAGTGCCAATGAGCTTGAAATTAAGTCGATGAGTTCATAAGGATGTGAAATATGTGCAGTGATGTTTGATGAAAATAGAAAATTTTTTGAAGAATTAGGTAATTAATTTCAGTAATTGAGGAATTGTAGTTTTACTCAATAGTCATATGTATAAAAGTATACGTATATCAGTTTATTATGAGATATGTAGAATTGTTGAAATTCTATCGATTATAAAACAACTCTTCGTCGTCGATACCATTCTGATTTTAATCGTAATTATATTGATACATAAGTACATGTATTCATTCACGACATAACCGTTTTCTCTCCGAAAAATCAATTTCGAAAAAACAAATTAACAGTCTTTTGTTTTTTTACATTTAATTTCTTGTTTTTCTATGCTAAGTTAATTTTCCCTTTTGATTGTATTAAATAAAACCCTTTACGTAGAGTTTAACAATATGCAACTGAACTTGGACAAAAAGTACTTTAATTGGGAATTTTTAATGGTGTTTTCGGTGATTTTTGAACTTCACCTCAACAATTTTTCATTGACATCTTCGTTATCATAAAATAATAAAGACATAAGATTTCTCCTTCAAATCTTTTATGAACTACATTCAATGATTTGATTTTCTGTTTTTTTAGAAATTTTATCTTTTTTATATAAAAATCCACTATATTAGTGGGCTTCGTTACATTCATAATTAATATTAGTTAATTTTCACTGTGCTTATTGTCGTGGTTTATTTTCGTGATTTGTTCAAAAATTTTCAATATATTTGATATATGAAATCTACTTTTTAAAGAAAGTACAAGTTGTCTATTAAGAACTGCACGAGCAAATAGAGCGAATGAAGGAAAAAGAAGCAGAAGAAGATCACTTCAACTTTCTGATGATAATTTTAAACGGAAAAAACAAAATTTTGAATCTAGGTTGATTTCTAATATAACACTTCTAATTAGAGTTAGCTCATCACAGAAGCAATTAAATTTGCAAATTATGCTTATTTGAGTTTATCTATTAAATGTATCCAATTTAGAGCAAGTATGCATATTGAAACTTGAGGTTGTCGCCTTGCTACGGTACCTTCCCTGAATACTGGGTTCTGGTACAACTACAGTAATACAGGAGGAACTGGTATTGGAGTGACATATATGGGTAGTTTAAATTACAATAGAAAACTTCTTCTCTCCGCTATTCCTGTACGTCAACTCTCACTTCCGGAAGTTACAACGATATAAATATCAAAAAAGATTACAAATACTTAAATATCGTCAATCATGGGTTATTTTAAAAAAATCAGAAAGTTTCTGAGGAAATAAAGAGAATTAAAAAATAGGAAACTGGTTTCAATTAACTATCATCCAGCAGAGTGAGAATAGATAATCTCAGATGAATGATGAGCTTTTAGAAGCTCTTGCTCCTGATTTGAAGTTAATCTTGCTCTCAAATTTGGAAACGTATTCATGAATTACCTCAGTTAAAACTGTATCAAGTATTTTCTCAAAACAGGTTATTCGTAGAAATTCTAATACTGCATCAAAACTAACAAATCGTAAACTTCCTTATTTGTTTTAACTAATAATATATTGTTTTTAATTGCATCTTTGAGACTGTTATGTCTTTTAGAATGAGACGATACAAAATAGGAACAAATATTATTAATATCAGAGTTACACCCGGGGAGGACTGCCGGTACACCGAAGTGTTCCCTTTTGTACCCCTCAGTGGAGAGGAGGGACTGTTGAATCTTCGATGTTCTGAATATCTCTGATCATGGGGATTATGCGTCCACAACAGAGACAATAACAGAAAGTTATTGATTCCTACTTTAAGAAACTCCTGAATCCAATTATATTATCCTCAAATATTTGTATGTTCTTTGAAGCAACCATTTATTTTTATTTTAATTATGAAAAACAGGTAGTATTACTGGGAAGAAAAATTTGAATCGTCATAGGAAAAGGTTCTAATGTTGGCAAACCAAGCAAAACAATCAAATTCGATTTTTGTGGATGTTCCTAACCCATGCTCTCCATACAATTTTTATCCACTGTTTATTTTTTAGGATTACGATAATTTAATCCAGTCATTAGTTGTTTTGTTTTGGTTACGGTTTGATGAAGTGCTTTATTTTGGAGACAATAACAGAAACCATTTGAAACCAACTTGTGATCTGATTAAAGGAGAACTTTAGAAAGTTAAAGATGAAAGATTAGAAATTACTAAAGGACACAAAATGTTTTACTTCTAAGTTGTTCAGTTTTGTGATATTAAAATACAGTCTGATTTCAGCACTCTTGAAGGGGATATGAAGTCTCAGGATGCCACCTCATCTCATCGAGGTTTTAGTGCCAGATATCCTTGTTACAATGTCACTAAAGAAGAATTAGAATTAAAAAATATTAGTGGAGTTCAAAAAGATATATAGGAAGTTGATTGTGTGATGCTAAACAGCTTGACTATAACTTGAATGAACATCTTAACAAAGCCAGGTTTATATATTGAAGAAAGTTTCTAATCATTGACAGACCATTGTCAGAGATAGATCTAGTATAAAAAATCATTGAATGTAGTTCATAAAATATTTGAAGGAGAAATCTTATGTCTTGATGATTTTATGATGACGAAGATGTCAATGAAAAATTGTTGAGGTGAAGTTCAAAAATCACCGAAAACACCATTAAAAATTCCCAATTAAAGTACTTTTTGTCCAAGTTAAGCAATAAATAATTTGATTCTTTTCTAAGGATTGAATCCATCACCAAAAACAATAGAAATATTTAAATAAATTTTAAAAAAATCAAAACATTAGATATTTCGAGAAAAAAATAGTTTCCGTCTTTTTTATATTGCCAAATTGTCCAGTAGTTATGTGTCTTCATTTGTAAAATGTTGGATGGGTACTCTATCTTCTGAAGGACAACTAACTTAGAAAGTAGTCCCAAAATAAAAATCCCTGGATATCAATCAATTGTTCCATCGTAGATGAGAAAGAGAAGTATATCAGCCATGGTAATGTTTACTTTTTGCAGTAATCAGTTTTTTTTGATAAAAAAGCTTAATTGCGATTATGCAAATG
Source organism: Halicephalobus mephisto (assembly GCA_009193035.1). Classification (NCBI taxonomy): domain Eukaryota; kingdom Metazoa; phylum Nematoda; class Chromadorea; order Rhabditida; family Panagrolaimidae; genus Halicephalobus; species Halicephalobus mephisto. Next base: position 11,024 of record SWDT01000564.1, read on the forward strand.
ATTTTCGATATCACAATTACGATCTTAAGAAAAAGCAAAAATATTTTTATAAAAGAAACTTTTTGAAGGAAATCGCTATAGTGTAAAAACCATTTTAAAAAATTGGAAACTTCAAATTAGATTTTTTTCTTTAAAAAAGAAATGTTTTTTCATATTGCTTTATCATTGATACGTCATTTCGACACAGCTCTCTGTACTTAACAGACCCCTTAACAAAAATACGACAATTTCACAGAAAATATTTATAAAATTTAAGATGATATAAAAATCATATCAAATTACTCACATGATGGTAAATTTTGTTCACTTTGTGACGAATTCAAATTAAATCAATAAATTCGAATTCCAGAATGACTGCCAATTGCTACAGTAGAGATTAGCTTATTCTGAGAACAAGATTTGAAATTCTTTAAGAACGAGAACAATTGAGTTCGGAGTTTCTCACTCATTCCAAAAGCCGAGAATCCGAAGACTATGCCGTTGACTAATCCAGCTAGGTTGATGATCAAGGCATTCCAAAACGTGTATCCGAGAATTGCGGGAGCTTTCAGAAACATCAGTCCATTTATCCACTGCAGAATGCAGATTAGAAAGAAGTGGATCAACTGAAATCATTTGTAAATCGTCCTCATTCAATTTTTAATTTACATAATGCTCCAAAACTTACTACTTTTATTTCGTAGGCATTCTTAGAACTACTACCATTACCGTAACCGCCGGTCATCCATTTCAGCTTGAATATCTTGATGAAAATAAAAATATACAATGCCACCAGGATTCCGGGACCGACGACCGCCAGATAAAAAGACACATCTAATGTTGAAAAGTTCTTAATGATCAAGCAGTTACTGCACTCAAAAGTGTAGGTCATTATTATGTGATTGAATCTTTTTCTACAACCGTTGAGTTCAGACAAAAACACAAGAACAAATGCAGCTATCCAAGCAAGAAGTGGCATTGTTTTTTTGAAGGCCTTGTGGAACTCCAAATTGAAGAAGAAACTGAATCTCTCGAAAGCAATTGAGATATTCATAAACAAAATAGCCAAGTAGAATGGAGTGTTCAGAAACGCTGTTGCCGAAGCCACAATGTCATTCGAATACAGTAATTCTGGAGAGTAAATAGAGGGAATGGAGCTCCAAGTATTTACCATACCATACCCAATATGGGCTAGAGACATGTGAGCACTTAGAATCAGTACTTGATTCAATTTCTTATTTTTCCTTCCGACTACAATAACCACGACGAGAAGGAGATTTACCGTAATATCCAACAAGGTGAAAATCAAAGTAACAGTTCCCAGAATTACTTTGTCTTGTTGTTTCGGCGGGGATCTTCCAGAGGCGAAACACTTTCTCCAGTCTAGAGACGAAGTCTGAGTCGCCATTTACCTATTCGAATAAAAGTAAAGTTTAAAAATAAGAGTATGATGTAAGTAGTGTTATTAGATAGATTACTATATAGATGACAAATAAACCGTTAAAATGGATGTACGTAGCGGTTGTATTCTTACTTAGAGACTAGTATGAAAACAAAAAAATGAAATTGTACAATAGAATGATTAAAATCCAATACAATTTAGCTGATAGACTGGTATGTCAATAGGGCAGTTAATACAAATAAAATAAATTCCGGGAATAAAGGTAATTACAGTATGGATTTTCACCAAGTTAAAAGAAAGTCGTTAAGTTGATACTAACATCGAACAATACACAATGGCTTGTTTATGTTACTATAGAAAATTTTCAAAGAAATTTGATAATGAATGCTAAGAATCACGAAATTGTGGTTTCTCAGCGACAAAAGTAGAGTCTACTTAAATTTGTTCAATTTTACTGCGAACTACTGTAAATTTGTCAACTACAAAATGATATCCTATGATTAATAGCATGCTGATTTGAGGTGCAATTACATTAACATGGGCATGAATGAACTTATACATGTAAATATTGGATTAGTATTCCATCTTCTGAAAACAACGAAGAAAAACTGCACAATCCTATGGGGAAGTTGATTCAGTCACAATATGACAACTAATCGATGTACAAACAGTTCTGTAAATAATGATATTATTCCTATTGTTTTATTTGTACTATTTGTTATGAAGAGAATCGAGTTATTTTTCCTGAAGTTGTGCATAATACAATATGGTTACAGTACTACCTCAAGAGTAAAACAAGAAATTTCTGAAAAATAATGAGTTGCACTGTTCCCAAAGAGTAGTTGTTCAAAGAAACTTCGTCACATAGACAGAGCAAGAATTACTGGAACTGGATTTAATTCGGAGAAATCTTCCAGTAAAATCAAGTCAAGGTGTGTAAGGGATTCTGACCTCTTCCCTTAATTGACAATTGTTAACTGGTCGCTTTATTCCAGCAATCAACAATACAAATTAACAACAACTCTTCGCGACTTCGTCCGGTTCTCTGTCGTCGCTCCTGTGTTCCTCTGATTCTGCCTCTTGTTTGGCGCGCAAATTGAGTTCCTGCATCTCCCGGGTTTTCGTGTTAGGAGTCTTCTCGCTTTCTGTGACAAGGTGTGAAGTCAGTGTTGCATTCAAGACGGTTAGATAAATTGTAAATTCTTGTTTATATATGAAACATGAAGAAATCTTCGACTTTGAAAGCTGTACATATACAGAAGAAATTCAAATTTACTCGAATTAATATGAATCCAGATAGTTCAGATGCAAGATTTCCTTTTTACGTTTGATATATTATTTATACTTTCTAGGTTATTTTTCCTGATGAAAAGAACCCTAATTAAGATAGTCCTAGTTTTCGATAATGTTATTATGATGTTAGAAAAAATTCAAAGTAATTTTTCAAGGAAAACTTTGAAGAAAAAAGTGATATAATGTGAAAGCATTTCCGTAAGGTAATAAGTTTGAAACTGGTTCTTTCTTGCAGAGTAAAATGTTGTAGGATGTTAGTCACTTCATCGTAATTCGTTTTTTCTGACCTTCAAATAAAATAGTCACATTATGAATGGAATTATGGTAGAAGTAAATAATTTCGCGTTAATCATTTATGGGAAGTCTTAGATGTAATCTATCTAATAACATCACTTACATCAAACTCTTATTTTTAAACTTTACTTTTATTCGAATAGGTAAATGGCGAACCAAACTTCGTCTCTAGACTGGAGAAAGTGTTTCGCCTCTGGAAGATCCCCGCCGAAACAACAAGACAAAGTAATTCTGGGAACTGTTACTTTGATTTTCACCTTGTTGGATATTACAGTAAATCTCCTTCTCGTCGTGGTTACTGTAATCGGAAGGAAAAAGAAGAAATTGACTCAAGTACGGGTTCTCGTCTTTCGGAATGAGTAGAAAATTCAGGACTCAGCTGTTCGTACTTTTCAACGATATCAAGTCTTGTTCTCAGAATCAGCTTTCTTCCAATGTACTCGTTGGTACCCATTCTAGAATTCGACTTATTTAATCCAATTAGAATATTGAGAAACTGAAAGGACGACAAAGTAGATTTAAAGTGACTTTAATATAAATTTAATATGAATTCGAAGTTTGTAAAATATATATTCTGAATTAATTAGTTTTTCTTTAGGATCATCTGAAATTTGGAAAAAAACGGCTTAAAAGTTGGTTTATCAAAAATAATAAAATATTAAAAACACTTTTTTAGAAATACTTATTTTCCACTTCAAATTTTAATAATTTTATAATTAAATTTAAATTTCATTTTGATTTTCGAAAATATTAATTAAAAACTAATGAAAATTGAATTTTTTGTATATTAAAAAATGAGGGAATTAAATTTTTTATTTATTAAGAAATGTGAAGATTTTAGTTTTCATATATCGAAAATATAAAATTCAATTTTTTATTTATTAGGAAATGTGAAAATATTTGTTTTTATATATCAAAAGTATATAAATGTTTAACTTTTTATTTATTAGGAAATGTGAAAATTTTAATTTTCATATATCGAAATTATGATTTTTAAGAAAGATTTTACTTCAAAATATTGTCCAGTAAAAATTATAGTTTTTTACTGTCTATTTAAATATTTGAAGATGCTGTAAGTTGTTTCGAAAGATCAGTTGGACTAAACTTCATTCCTTTGAGAAACAAATCAATTATTCAAAAACCCAAAAATTTAAAAGTAAACTCAGTAATAAGAAAGACATATTGTTGTTGAAAGAACAAAAATTTACTCTTCAAGAGAATCTAATTCAATGACTTCGTTCGTCAAGTCATCATCGGTCTCCTCGACGTGTTCGAAATCGCCTTCTTCGATTTTTTCGATCAATTTTTCCAATTTTTTAATTTTTTCAGTTAGTGTTTTTTTCTCGTTGTAGAGATCTTCAACATCGGCCTTGAGGTCCTGGTTGGAGTCTCTCAAGTTGGCACATTGCTGGAGGGCTTGATGGAGCTTGATTGTGAGTCTCTGTTTGTCCATTTCTAATTCGAAAATTCTTTCTGAAAATTGGTTATTTTCGGTTTCAAGTTTTTGGATAGTCCTTTTAGACTCCAGAATCTGATTCTGGAGGTCTTCAGCAATTTCACAAGGATCATGTGAAAATTCAGGTCTGATTTCTTGAACAACATTGGTTCCGTTTTTTTCGATTTCCTGGACTCTCATGTTGACCAGTTCGGTGATCAGTCTTTCCTTTTCGTCTTCGAGCATGGCGTTTTTCCGATTCAGATCCAGAATCTCCTGCTGCATCGAGGATCTTTCGTTCACGAAGTCCTCGAATTCTGGTTTTCCTTCGATTTTGAAGCCACTACTGAAGGTGTTCAAAGACCCTCTGGCACTTGTGGAATTCGGGCCTCTGAAGCCTAACCAAGAAGTTTGAAAAGTCGAGGCGTTGTAGAGAGGGGCTTCTCTGAATCGGATTTGGGGATTTGAAAGTGGGAAATCCCCGAAGAAATCCAATTCTGAAGAATTCTTATAAGTCTAAAATTAGCATAATTAAGAAATTTCCAAATTAGAAAAGTATTTTTAGTGTGAATTTAGCATTTTTAAATATAAATTTCGGAAGAATCTGGAAGTTTTAAATGGATTCTAAAAATGTCGACATAATTTTAGAAGGTTTCAGAAGTTGCTATTAGATTCTGAAAAAATGTAGGATTTTTACTGAATTTTAGAAAATTCTTAAAAATTCTAAAAACTTTTATAAAATCTTGGAAAATTTTAGAAATCTGCACTGGATTCTGGAAATCTTCAAAATTTTCCATTAGATTCTGAAAGAATTCAAGGTTTTCATTGAACGTTGAAAGGTTCTAGAAAATTCAATAAGATTCTAGAACCTTCTACTGAATTCTGGATGATTCCAGAAATTTCAACAACTTTTTATTAAATTCTACTAAATTCTAGAAAATTACAGATTTTCAAAAAAATCCAGAATCTTCTATTAAATTCTAGAAAATTTCAGAAGATCCTACTGAGCCCTCAAGGATTCCAGAACCTTCTACTAAATTGTAAAAGTTTCTAACAAGATTCTAAAATATTCCACAAATCCTTCCTGAATCCCAAAAAATCCTACAAGATTTCAAAGAACTTCTAAATTTTTTAATTTTTAAAAAAACTTCATTTTAATTAAAATAAATTATCCAACCTCGAAATCGAAATCCATTTTCGGAATTAATCGATTTTCTGCCAGCTGAAATATTTTCAATTTTAATAAAAACTAAAAATTTTAAATTTAAAAAAATAAATAATTTATTAAATCGACATGGATAATTTTCACGTTTTTTAAACATTTTCTACATCACAAAAATAAGAAAAATAAGAAACTGTTTAGAAAATTATATTTCCTGAGGAGCTGAAGCCAAATGTGGACAAACAAGCCCAAATGGAAAAGGACAAACGAGGAATGACTGACCGCGGCCAGTTAAGTCCAGTCACGAAAAACCCAAAATGGAATTGATGGATTTTCTTTGATTTCAAAAGTTGCAAAATTATCCTTTTATAAAAACTAAAAATAAAAAAATTATTCTAAAAGCAAATTTTTAAGCATTTCTTAGAAAATTTTAGGATTGTAAAAAAGAGTCGGTTTTTGTACAATCGCCAGATATGCCATTTTTACCCTTTCAGAAGTTTGGTAAAATACAAGTGCGAGTCGGTGAACAGTAGTTGCCAGATATGCCGATTTTACCCTTTCGGAATTCTGATAAAAGAAAGATAAACGTGAGGGAGAACAGGGCGAGTCGGTTGTCAAATACCGTTTTCTACTCCCACTCGCTTCTGCGCGGGAATTCAAAAATTACAAAAAATCACATTATAAAAAAGTTAAAAGTAAAAATTATCTCAACGCGAATTTTTAGAATAATAATAACTTAAAAATAAGTTGATTTTAACACAAATCATCAAATTTATTATTTTTTGATTTTTATTTATTTTAGACACGAATTCATAAATCAAAAAAAATTAAAAAACTAAAAAATTAAAATTTTTACAAAATTTTCTCGACGCGAATTTTTGGATTTTTAAGGGTTTTAAAAATAATTATAAAAATTTTAAAAAAAATTTAATACAAATTTATTTTTTTTTAATTTTAAAATTCTAAAAAATCATTATAAAAAATTAAAATTTTTACAAAATTTTCTTGACGCGAATTTTTAGAATAATGATAAAAATTTTAAAAAGTGAATATCAAAAATAAAATTTAAATAATAATTCGTCAAATTTACAATTTTTTCTTTTTTTTCTGCACAGGAATTTAAAAATTAAAAAATTCATTTTTTTCAATTATAATATTTATAAAAATATAGAAAAATAATATTTATTAAAATATAGAAAAATAATTATTATTAAAATAAAGAAAAATAATACTTATTAAAATATAAAAAATAATATTTATAAAAATAAAGAAAAATAATATTTATAAAAATATAGAAAATAATTATTATCTTTGTTGATTATTTTCGAAAAATAGGTTTTTACTTTTTTGTTTCAAAAACTCAAGGAGATAAAAGCGAAAAGACTGGTCGATGCCAGCTGACGGAACCACGTGCGAATCAGCTGCTCTTTTTCTTTCGTGAATCCAAAAAATTTCAAACAAATTGATCAAATTCGTTTTCCAGTTTGAAATCAAATATCATCATCATAAAAATCAGAAAACGTCATAAAATTCGGAAAAATTATCTTTAATTTTTGAATTTTTCCAACCAAAACTAAAAAGTATAGAATTCAATGTTTACATAGTCTTAGAAGGTCCCAAATCAAACTGTTACAAGAAGCAACGACGTACGCAATAAAGCTCCGGAAAGACTGTCTTGACGGAATTTCTATAGCTTTCCAGTCGGGACCAGAAATAAAAATTCTTGATTTATGTAATTCCAAAAAGCTCAAAAATAATATTATAATTAAAAAATAGGAATATTTATTATAAAATTCCGAAAATTTGTTTCAACACGAATTTTTATAACTTTCCAATCGGGACCAGAAATCGAAAAATTTTTAATTTATGTAATTCCAAAAAGCTCAAAAATCATATTATAATTAAAAAATAGGAATATTTATTATAAAATTCCAAAAATTTGTTTCAACACGAATGTTTTGAATTTTCCAGTCAGGATCTAAAGCTATGGAATTTAATGTTTTTAATATGTTCTAAGGTTCCAAATCATATTATAATTAAAAAATAGGAATATTCGTCAAAAAATTTCGAAAATTTGTTTCAACACGAATTTTTATAACTTTCCAATCGGGACCTAAAACCGTGAATTTTTTTATGATTAAAAAATTTAAAAAACATCTAATTGATTTTTCAAAAATTTAGAATTTTGAATGATGTTCTGTAATTACCGTAATTTAAACTATTTTGATTTTTATGAAAAATATTTTGTTAAATATTCCCCGGTAAATCGAGTAAATAACCATTTGAAAATCCGACAGAAAATCCATAAAATTGCTTCGTCGCCAATGAAGGCAAAAAGGACAAACTGACTCACCTGAACAAGTCCGTATTCAAAACGGGTCTGTGGTCAAAAGGGGTCCGTAGTCAAAAGGGGTCTGTATTCAAATTAGTGCCCTCGTCACCTCCCCGGCCATGAACGCCGTTCGGCCAGCTTAGTCGCGCGGCTTAGCTCGCTCGCCTCGGTGTCCTCTCACTAGTCAAGTACTATACAAAATTACATTATTTTAAAACTTTGAAATCTGTATTTTTACAAAGTTGTTTTGACACGAATATTTAAGATGTAAAAAATTTGATATTTTGCATTATTTTAAAAATTTCAACTGGATTCTGGAAGTTTTTGTGAAATTTCAGAAGCTCTTACTGGATTGTTTTAGGAACTTCTGGTAGATTCTGAGAAGTTTTTGGAATTTCTTTGAGATTTTTGAAGAAATTTCAGAAATTTATGAGGTCCTAGAAAGTCCCAGAAGCTTCTATGGAAATTTCGAAACTTTTAAAATCCCCCACTAGATTACGATATAGTCAAAAAACTTCCATAAAATTTCAGGAAATTTCGAAACTTTTAGAATCCCCCACTAGATTACGATATAGTCAAAAAACTTCCATAAAATTTCAGGAAATTTTGAAACTTTTAGAATCCCCCACTAGATTACGATATAGTCAAAAAACTTTCATAAAATTTCAGGAAATTTCGAAATCTTCTGATGGATTCTGAACAATTTTAGGAATTTTCATCAAATTCTAAGAAAGTTCAGAAATATATGAAATTTTAAAAATCATCAGAATCCTCTACTGGATTTCGAAATATCCTAGAAATTTTTGCAACATTCTAAAAAATTGAAAATTTTTATTAAATCCTTGAAAATTCTAAAAGCTTCTACCGGATTCTGGAATAGTCCAAAAATTGCTTAAGATTCTAGAAAATTCAGAAGCTTATGTAAAATTTTCAAGAATTCCCGAATTTCACTGGATTCTGGGAGATTCTAAAACTCCCTATGAACTTCTTGAAAGTTTCAGAATTATTCACTAGATTCTATAGTCTCAAAAAAATCTAAATTTTTTGGTTTTACTGAATTTTGAAATTTTGTAATTTTAAAATTACTGTAAAATTTTAAAAATCTTCAAATACCCCCGATTTTTTCCGAAATTCCATCACTCAAAAAATTATTTATAGTATTTTTAATATTATTTTAATATAGATGTTTTTGTTAAATTCCTCGAAAATAATTTTTTCCTAATTGATTTCTGATTCGATTCGGATTTTTCCGTTTGTTTACTTTGTCTTTTTTGTGGCACGACGAAGACGGTCGTTTTAGAGGTCAAGAAAGGTCTTGAATGCCGAAAAAACGGTTGATTGGACCAGTCCTGTACCTGGACAAATTTTCGAGGGATTTGGTCAAACATTTTTTATTTCAAAATTAAAATAATTTTTTATTTTAAAAATAAGATAATTTTTTATTTTAAAATCATGATAATTTTTTATTTTCAAATTAAAATAATTTTTTATTTTAAAAATAAGATAATTTTTTATTTCAAAATTAAAATAATTTTTTATTTTCAAATTATAATGATTTTTTTTATTTTAAAAATAAGATAATTTTTTATTTCAAAATTATGATGATTTTTTTTATTTTAAAAATAAAACAATTTCTTTGATTTTAAAAATGTATTTTTCTAATTACAGTATATCATGTAAAATGCTGAGATTTTCTAGAATTTTTTGAACATTTTTGGAACGTTTTAGAATAATATAAACATTAAATTTTGTAATTTCAGGTCCCAACTGGAAAATTCCAAACATTGGTGTTAAAATATTTCTGGAATTTTGCAATAAATAATTTTTTTATAATATACTTTTGAATCTTAGAAATATTAAATTTCGTAATCTTAGGTCTCGATTGGAAAATTCTAAAAATTCTTGCTGAGATGATTTTTAAAATTTTTATTTTTTATTATTTAAAAAAAATTCTTATTTAATGAGTCTTTGAATTGGAGATTTTATTTTTTCGCTCTTGAAATTTGGCGTATAGTTTGCTAAATTGATTTCTGTAATCCGTGAGAGACTTGCATCTCCAAGTTTGTTCAAGTCCCGGCGATCGGTTCGTCGACGATTGCGAAAGTCAATGAATAAGAACGTACAAGTCCGAGAAAGTTGAGTCATCAGCTGGTGGGGCTTTTCCTTTCAATTATCGATCATTCCTTCTGTAGCCAGTTTCAGATGATCATTATGCTAATTTTTTTAAATTTATTCAAATAGAATCTTATGCAAAGTTTCTGAAATTTTCCAGAATCCATGAGAAAATTTTTGAAATTTTTTAGAATCCATGAGAAAGTTTTTGAGATTTTTTAGAATTTCATAGAAGCTTCTGGAATATTTTAGAAACTATTCAAAGTTTTTGAAATTTTCCAGAATCCATGAGAAAGTTTCTGAAATTTTCTAGAATCTGATGGAAGCTTCTGGAATGTTATTCAAATATCCCAGAAACTAGTAAAGAATCCTGAAATTTTATAGAATTCTATGAAGATTTCCGTAATCTCTTAAAAAATCCTAAGACTCCAGAAACTATCCAAAGATTCTGAAACCTAAAATCCCATAACGGTTTCTGAAGCCTTGGAGAATTTTGTAAAAGTTTCTAGGATCTTCCAGAATCTTATTTAAGCGTTTCAAATGTTGATAGAAAATTACGAAACTTTTCAGAATTTTATAGAAATCCTTAAAATCATCGAAAATTCTATAGGGTTTCTGAATCTTCGAAAATCTCACGGTAAACTTCTGAATTTTGGTCTGATTAATGCCTCCACCCACTTGACCACTCCTTTTTTTCCTTTTTCCTCATGAATCGGCCAGTTTTGTCTTTTTAAATCGATTCGATCCAGGAAAAGCATGACTAACATCTTCAATTTTAAATTTTAAATTTTAAATTTTGTCAAATTTTGGGATTATTATTGCTAAATTTTTCAGAATTTATGTGATGTTTGTCTTCGTCGTGATCCGTGATCGATCGATATTGATCAAAAAGAAGCTGTTATCGGTCGTAAATTTGTCCTTTTTTAGCTTAATTTCAAAAAATCCAATTTTCTAGTCAATATTTCAAAAAACAATTTTAATCATTAATCAATAGTTTTTTTAAATGGATTTGATGAGTCTAGTGAATATAATAACTTGATTTCGGTTTTTTTGTATATCTCTAAATAGAGAAAAATAACTATTTGGGCGGGAATTTTTAGGAGCTTTTATATTAAATTAAATTTGTAAATATTTAAATATATTTAATAAAAAAGTCACAATTTTCATTTTTTATATATCAATTTATTTTCAGTTTTTTTGTATATCCTTAAGCTTAGAAAAAGGATATTTAGAAAATTTAAAAACACTAATATTGTATTTACTTTTTAAATCTTTTACTAAAAGTTATGTATGAAATCATAGGATCCTAAAAACTTATAATTTCCACATATAAACTTTTTGAATTTTAATTTTCGAAAATTTTTATAAAAATAAATCAATTTTTTTTTAAAGTTAGATTGATTTTGGAATTTTTAAATTTTTTATTTTCTTTATTAATTTTGTTATTCAATCCATCATTCATAGGAACGTTTGCTTTTCGAAAACAAGCAAAAGTATCGATCGACGCTATGCAAATTTTGCTTCATACCTGTCGAGGAACAATTTCCAAAAGAGTACGCAATGTTTTGCTTGTTTGTTCCCCCGCGCTCCTCGCTCGAGTGCTGCCGGGTTCTGACCAGTCGAGTCTCCTGTAGTTTTGTACAATCGGGTCTCGTAACCCATTGCGAAAGGCATTGAATAACGCCAAAGTCAATTACAGTTACGAAAACAAAATTCTTTCAGGTATTCCTGCCGGGATTGAATAATTTTCGTGTTAAGATTTTAAAAAAGTTCAAAAAATTCTTCCAAATATTCTTTTTGAAATTAGCTTCCGTGTTAAGAGCATTTAAAAGGTTCAAAAAATTAAGTTCTTTCAGGTATTCCCGCCGAGAATTGAGTAATTTTCGTGTCGAGACTAAAAAAGTTAAAAAATTTGTTTCAAATAATCCTTTCGAGACCAACTTTCGTGTTGAGATTTTTTAAAAAGTTCAAAAAACAAAATTCTTCCTGATATTCCTTCCGGGGATTGAGTAATTTTCGTGTTGAGATTTTTAAAAAGTTAAAAAATTTGTTTCAAATAATCCTCCCGAGACCAGCTTTCGTGTTGAGATTTTTTAGAATTTTAAACAAAAATTATATTTTTTAGATAAATTATTTCCCATTTATTATTGGTTTTCCGGGATCTACAGTATGCCGAATGTTTATTAAATAATGAAAAACTACTCGATATTTATTACTAATCTCCGATTTTGGTTGATAGCTGTGATTGAATTTTCTATTTTCGGATTTTTCTTCTTGAGACCATGTCAGTCCCAAGTGGTGGAGCCGTTGGTTCCGGTCAGGAACCCGGGTCAGATGCCCCTGCCCCCGGGACTCGAGATCCCCCATCAGAGAATCAAGAACAGCCTCGGGGGAGTCTACAGTCAGAACATCACTTTATTTTTTAGGAACAGTCCCTTCAGGGTTATGTCGGATTTGATCGTCGAAGCGGGGGCCACTTTGAAGATAGAAACGGGGGTCCAGATGTACTTCGACACTGGAGTCGGGTTGAAGGTGTGGGGGACTATTGAGGCTATTGGGAATGAATTTGCCCATATTCAAATGTTACCGTATCAACAACAACTTAATTACGACGATTCATTTCCGGACTTTCGGTTGATAGATGGGCCCAATGTTCGGCAAGGGAGACTCCAGGTGAGGTTCCGGGACAGATGGAGGTCCGTCTGCACCCAGGTGACGAACTGGACCTCCATCGACACCGGGGTCGCTTGTCGGTCCATGGGGTACACCGACGGGGCTTTCTACACTTGGTTCAGACGGAACAACGACACTTATCCCTTCGTCATGCCTAAGCCTGATTGTCTGCCCACAGCAAAGACCCTCTGGCAATGTCAAGGGTTCTCAAAGCCCGAAAATATCCCCATGAGCGAGAATCTCTGTCAAGGCGAGGACGACATCGGGCTCTACTGCTGGGGTCAGCCGAGTTTCACCGGCTGGGCCAAGCATTGGAAAGGACTCCAGATTTACAATTCTCCTTATCACTTTGTCCATGACGATCCGGATATGGTTACTGTAATGAGGGAAAGCGACAGTAGACTGGAATTCATAGATATCCTTTACGCCGGATATGACGGACAAACCCGAAATGCGACTCCGGCCCTCTACATCGAGGGGGTTCCGCCGATCATCAATGGCCTGAGGGTCATGAAATCAGCCCGGGATGGGATATACTTCTATGAACCTTCTGGTCCGATAATCATAGCGAATTCTACAGTATCCTACAACAGAGGCCACGGCATAGCTGTGGACAACACTACAGATGGAAGGATGTTCGTAAATATGACCTTGATTGAACACAATTATGGCGATGGGATATGGTACAAACAACGTCAAGGAGGACTGAATCTTGTCAAATCACTCGGAAATGCCCGAGGCAAAAGACAAGCGGCTTACTACGAAGAAGAAAAACCAAGACTAGAGATGTGTCAAGAACACGAACTTCCGAGGAATTACTTCTTTCCTCACTTGATTAAACTCCATCTTAAAAATGGGACTGTCCTCGACCCCCAGATGCCCCCCATGTGCTGGATGATAGCGAGTCTTCCGAGGAGGTTACCGTATACTTATACAATTCAGTTCCTGGGAGTTTCGAACTTGAATCCTCCTCACATCGGGTCCTCTACTCATCTCATCATCTGCGACGGCAACAGCTCCGTCAACACTTGTTTCCTTCAGAGACACCGTATACCTATTAAGGACGGCGTCTTTCCTCAGTCCATTTCAGTGAAATCTTCCGGGAACCCGATCTACATAGGTCTTGACCACGATTTGGGTCCTTTTTCGACGGGAAGGGTGTTCGGGGACGTTGACTTGACCTTCAAACTCCACGCTGCTGTCACGGATAAGGCCTTCTATGGACTCAATGTGACCCATTCGATGATCCATAACAACACTGGGAACGGGGTCCAGGCCATCCAGATAAGGGACAGGACCGCTCTGTCCAATGTTACTGTGGAATCCAACGAAGGACTTGCAGGGTTCTTAGTTAAAGACGGAGCAGCGGATATATGGATCAATGACACTTCGTTGTCCTACAATTGGGGCGATGGGATGAATGTTTCTTACTATGGCGGGGCGATAAACATCAACGGATCAAGATTCTTCGACAATCGATGGAGAGGATTCGCTGTCCATTACAATCAATCTATACCGTTTTATTCTTTGAGACAAGAAATCGTGATTAAAGGCAGACCAGTGAATAACATCTTCTACCCTCCTACCGTGTTCAGGGGGAACTTCTGGGGAGGAGTTCTGGTCGGAAATTACTGTCTTTCAGACACGGACTACTTCGAACCTAGAATCCTCGTCAACTGGGTCCAATTCATCAACAACTTCAATCACCCTCCTCTCGAAGTCTTTTCTTGTCAACAACCACAGCCGAGGAATCTGATTCTGGACGTCACTGGAAACGTCTTCGAATCTAATTCTGAAGTCGCCTTCAGAATGGCTCCTGCTGTCAACGTCGAAGCCGTCATCAACAGTAATCAATTTCTGAACAACAATTATTCTGCTCTTCTGATCAGGAATGCGGATCATCCTCAACTAAAACATCTGCCAGCTACAGTAACCATAGCTAAGAACATCTTCAAGAAAAACGAAGGTCCATTTATCGTATCCATCGGGTTGAACGAAGAAGCTCCGAATCAGAAAATGGTCTTCAATCAACAAAATGAAGTCAGAGAAAATAAAGTGATTAATCCTTTCCCGTATCTGAAACCCAGAAGTACTCCTTATGCCGCTTTGGTCGTTTCTAGCTCAAACGTAAAAATCAGAAGAAACTGTTTTTCGAACATGAATGCTGATTACGAAATCGGGACTGAGTTGATGGATCATTCGAAGATCATCGACGCGAAGGAAAATAATTGGGGATTTCCAAGACCCGAGAACTTCATGAACAGGATTTTCGACCAAGTAAGTTCAAATTTAAAAATTTAAAAATTTAGAAATTTAGAAATTCCGAAATTTAAAAATTTTCAAATTATTTTTTGAATCGCAATACTGAGTAGTAAAGAATATAGAAAAAATGAACATTTTTAAAAAAGTAATATTTTTATATAAATCCTAGAAATTTCTGGTCTGATCTAATTTGGAATAAGTTTTCTTAAAAGATTCTAATCCAATCTGATAAGGATTTTTCTAGAAAGTCCCGATTTGGATTCTTACAGAAGTTTTCAGTTTTCTAATTCGGTCTGGATTTATTTAGAAGGGTCTCAATTGATGTATTACAGATCCTTTTAGAGTTTTCTGATTTGGTCTGAGACAGATCTTCTTAGAAAATCCCAATCCGACTTAGATTGGATTTTTCTGGAAATATCCAACTTGTCATAGATCCCCCTAAAACCCCCCATTTGGATCTTTTTTAAAACTTCGAATTTACAAGACTTGATGAAATTCCTCATGAATCAAAATTAAACATTTCAAACATTATTTTATTTTAGAATTTTTATAATTATTGAATGTTATTAAAAATAAAAAAATATTTTTTCAGTTTAATCGGTACTCTCTTGCTTCCATCAATGTGAACCCCTTTGCCTCCATCTGCAACCAGAGAACCCCCCAGATAACCCTGATGCAACAGTACTTCAGGAAATTCAAACCGACTCCAGAATCCACCGTTCTCGGAGGAACTATATATGAAAACAGCGACTTAGACGCCAAGAAGTACACCATCGTTGAAGACCTTCATGTCGAACCGGGAGCGAAATTGACTATTGCCCCAGGGGCTGTTTTGGAATTCGAAAACGGAATCGGGATGCTGGTCCAGGGGGAGCTTCTGAGAGCGGACTTCACTGGCTCCCACGATCCTGTTGTGTTCACTTCGAAGCCCTTCGAAATTCCGACAAACGACAAAATTAGACTAGTTGATGAAAACGGGAATGAAGGAGTGGCTGCTGGAAGACTCGAACTCTATGTCGAAGGTCAATGGGGTACTGTATGCAACAGGTCCTGGACCGCGAATCTGGCTCAACTGGCGTGCAACCAGTTGGGACTAATAATGGATCCTCAATATTTTGAAAATTGGAGGATTTTCGTGGATAAAGGAGACCTACCGATGATCGCTGACAACATCAGATGTGAAGAAAGAGAATACGACATCACCCAGTGCAGAATGGACGGTGTATTCCACAACGTCCAAGCCGGATGTCGGTCCACGGAAGTCGTCGGGTTGCGGTGTTCGAGGCCTTATTGGAGTGGTGTCAGGTACTCTCTCCTCGCGAATCCTCCTACAGTAACTGGACAGATGACAATGAACAATTGGATGATCGAAAACGCCGGGTTATACGATTACAGAACAAGTACCTTCTCCCCAGCCTTGCAAGTGGGTTAAATTTTAAATACATATATGAATTTTGAAAACGTTATAGTTTTAAAAAAGATATAATTTTTCGGAACTTTTGAATTCGCGCGCAAAGGAAGCGAGCGCTGAGAAGGTTTAAAAATGGTAACTCTGGTATCTTTCGAAATCGACGCGCTCTGTATTCACTCTCGCTCTTCTTTTACCAAAAGAACAAAATTGGTAAATCTGGCAGTTAATTTTTTCTCTTTTTTACCTAAATTTAAAATTCCATTTAAAACTTTTTATTTTTGATTTTCATAATATTAAGATTATTTCAGATCGACTGGAATTATCACTCTTTTTATAACATTACGGTTAAGAACAATTATTACGACGGAATTGACATAGTCTACAACGACTTGACGAGGAAGCCGGCTTTGAGGAACACTCTAATCACGCAGAACAGAAGAAACGGATTAAAACTGAGATCTGTGGGAATTACGATAGAACAGGTCTTGATAGAAAACAACGAAAATGCCGGAGTCAGATTCAATCCGAGGATATCTGAAACCCTCCAAAGAGACATCGTCGGATGGCTGGACAAGAAGGAACAACCAGAACTCGAGGCGAATAATGTCTTCCTGATCCCTAATCACACAATTACTGAATTAACAGTTCTGGAAAGTCAACTGAATCAGAGGAAATTCCTGGTGGCCAAGCCGACGCCGGATTGTCCTTTGGGTGAGTTCTATATAAATCTACCTGTGCATAGAAGTGACGGTTTGCTTTGAAAAACAAAATGACACATTGTTGG
This sequence comes from Halicephalobus mephisto, assembly GCA_009193035.1. NCBI lineage: Eukaryota > Metazoa > Nematoda > Chromadorea > Rhabditida > Panagrolaimidae > Halicephalobus > Halicephalobus mephisto. Next base: position 28,163 of record SWDT01000564.1, read on the forward strand.
TAAAAATTCGCTCATATAAAAAAATTTCATGTAAATTTTAATTTCTATGTAAAATTAGCTTTTAGGTTGATTTTTAGGTTTTATGATTTAATTTTTATATAAATTTTCAGTTTTATATTTTTACATAAATTTTTACATTTTACTTTTTATATAGACCTTTAAGTATTATGTAAGTTATTAGTTTTTGTACGAATTTTAAATTTTTATATGGGCTTTTATAATTTTTTAAGTTTTTATATGAATTTTAATTGCTATATTAGCTTTTAGTTTTTATATGAACTTTTAAGTTTTATATAAACTTTAATTTTTATATGAACTTTAACTTTTATATGAATTTTAATTGCTATATGAATTTTAATTTTTATATGAACTTTAATTTTTATATGAACTTTTAGTTTTTATATGAACTTTTGGGTATTAGAATAGTTTTCAATTTTTGCATGAACTTTTAGTTTTATATGAATTTTTAGTTTCTATGTTCTTTTCAGCTCCTTTTGAACCTTGTTCGTATACTTTGGAACTATATGCTGGTGGGGATGAATATGGATTATCTTCGAAAATGGCAGTTCAGATCGTCAACAGAGCGCATAACGAAAGCGATGAAGACGCTGTTTTTTACGACCAACAAGCTGGGAAACAGTGGTCCGTTAGGAATAATGTTGTTCAATTTCCGATTGTTTCTGCTGGAAACAGATTGACCCTGAAGTACACCAGGAGTTACGGATCACCAAAGATGATTTTGTTGATTTTATTTTTGGATGCTCAAGAATATTTGGATCGATTTGTTCATGTTTATGAATCCGTCATTCAGAAGAATCAATACGGAGTTTCTGCTGTTCATTACAGTAACCTAACTTTCGATGATGGAACAGTTTTGAACAGACACACGAACGAGAAAATCTGGTTCCAGAAGGTCAATTTTACGGAGAACACAGATGCCGTGGTTTGGATCCACAGTCCCCAACACGACGTCCTCCCGAATACTCCCATCGCCGAGGTTCGATTTTTAAATTGCAGTCGACTCTCGATATAACGTAATCCAAGAGACCGGACAAAAACTACGTTAAATCGAGAGTCGACTATATCTAATTACAGTAGGACTTGGATATAAGATATCCCCTTGGGACCGACCAAGGCCTATGTTATAAGAAGGAATATATTATAGCAGAAGTAAATTTGAAGACAGACTAACTAAACACACTCACTCATTTATACAGTATGCTATAATGTGAGATATATTATAGCGGAGGTATCTTATATCCAAGTTCTACTGTATTGCAATTTTACAGAATTCTGGAAGAGATTCTGGAGCTTTGAAGATTTAAAACAAAAATCCGAAACCTAAAATAAGATTCAGAATTCTTTTGAAATCCCGTGGAAATTTCCGAAACCTTACAGTATCCAATAAGAGATTCTGAAACAACAATTTTACAAGAATTTTTGAAAGTTTAAAATTTATCAAAGTTACATTAAAGCTTTTAGAACTTTCTAGAATCTTATGAAAAATCCTGAAGCTTTACAGTATCCAATAAGGGATTCTGGAACTTTTAACGTTCTTATAGAAACTTTTCAGATTTTCGTGAAAATCTCGAGTCTTCTAAAATCGTGAAAAAACTTTTGGAATTTTCTAAAACTATTTAAAATTTAAAATTTCTGAGAATTCTGAAAATTTCGTAATAATTTTTATTTTTTATTTTTTAATTTTTAATTTTTAATTTTTTTACAATGCCATAATTCTAGAACCAATATCTGAAATTTCGAATTTTGGAAGTTTTTACAAAATTGATAAATTTTGTTTTGAGACTATTTTATAAAAAATTTCTGATTTTTACAATAATGATTAAATTTTATTTTGGAATAATTTTAATTTTTAATTATTTTTAGATTACATGGCATATTGATAACTGTTCGATGCACGACAACACGGGACCGATCATCGACACTCATAGAGATTTATTTGCCTCTGCAAATATTTTTCATTGGAAATTTTGGTCGAATACTTTTGCAAATAACACAAATTCTGGAATCAGTATTCAACTACCAGATACTTATAATCTTTTGTGGAAAAAACGACACACTTTTTGGATGACGGAAAACAGATTTGAATTCAATGAAAAATTCGAAATTGAACTTGGAGGATATTATTGTTTTGCAAATATTTCTTCGAATAATTTCACAGATAACTACGCCAAATGGGATTCTGGAATCATGAAGCTGAAAGGAATGGAAAAAGAGTTAATAATGGAAAGAAACAGATTCTTCAATAACTGGGGACATTGGATGGTGAAAGTGGATATAACAAGTCAATCGCTTAAAAATGAAGGTTACGAAATTCCGGCTTTTATTCAAAATAATTATTTTCAAATGAATCATTTTATTAAAGATTCGGGAGAATATGTGGATTCATGGCCTAGAAGTTTTGCAGTAGGAGTCTTCGGAATTCAGAAAATGGATATACATTTCAACAGGTTAAATAATGCTTTGATGGATTTTGAAGTTGTTGCTGGATGTAAACCTCAGATTCCTGGGACGGATTTTATGAATATTACCCATAATTGGTGGGGTCCTAATAGTGATGGAGCTATTCCTCAAAGAATTTTCGACATGGATGACCGTAATTCCTACACTATAGGACAATATAGTCCGTATTTTTCGTCGAAAGAAAGATTTATAGATTTTTGGTGGGATTGGCATTATGTAAGTTTTTTTATAATTTTGATATATGAATAATGATCTATAGGCTCAATTGTCCCACGCTGTTCATGTTGAACCAGCAGAACATGATCTTCATGGAAGAATGTACGAATCTAAGAACCTTACACTGGATGCGGAACGATGGTATCCATTTCCGTATTATTATAGACCATTTCGTCCATATAGAATCACGAGGGATTTGACTATTATGCCTGGAGCTACTTTGACGATTCAGAAAAATGTAGAAGTTCATATATGGCCGAATGTAAGGATTTTAGTTTTGGGTAATCTTGTGGCTGATGCAACCCTCTGGCAACCAGTCAGATTTCTTCCGATCAACTCGACGGAAGCGTTGGAACAAAAAGGAAAAGTTCCATCAAGATATAAAAGAAGTATTTTATTGCCATTGAAGAGAATTCTGAAAAGATCAAGAGAAAGAGTGCATTCTCATGAATATAAACATATGAAATTTTTAAGAAAAAAAAGAAGAGCAGGATATGATCCAGTATTTATTCAATTTCCAGTTTTAAGAAGGGATGATCCGTATTTTCAATCTTTTAATGTTCTACTTAGTGATAATACAACTATTCCTGGGAAAGCAGGGTTTTTGGAAATTTACAACGCTACTTCGGGAGAAATTATTCCGTCTTGTGATAGACAATTTACTCGGAGAAATGCTCAAGTGGTATGTAGAGAACTGGGATTCGAAACTCAGAATGTGTATCATTGGTTGACTCCTAGATGGGACTATAATCCGAAAATTAGATTGATTAAAACGTACATGGAACCGAGGGAGTGCATAGGAACGGAAGAAAAGTTGGATAAATGTAATTTAAGACTCACAGGAAATGATTCAATGTGGATGTGTATGGATAATGAACATTTTAATTATATTCATTGTGGACAGAATACTAGTTTGGAGAATTATTACATCGGAAATTGGGGAGGAATCACGTTTGGTCAGTCAAGTTTGGAGTTGAACAGAGGAGGAGGTCAAGGTGAGGTTTTACATGTTTTATTTTATCTAAAATTACAGTTAAATTTAAAAGTTGACAATTGAGTTTTCGCGTTAAAACAGAAATTACAGAATTTTTTAAAAATGTTTTTTTAATTTTTAAAAATAATAAAATTCAAAATTGAGTTGAATTTTCGTGTTAGGACAAAAATTGCAGAATTTTCTCCTGGAATAATACAGTATTTTTTGTAAGTTATTTTTAAAAATAATTGAAATCGATATTTTATCGAAATTTTAAATTATAATAAGTCAAAATTGGGTAAATTTCGCAATAAAAGTCCAAAATATTGAATTATTTTTAAAATTCAATGTTTTAACACGAAAAAAATAAATTTTGATGAATAATTTAGGTAAATGGAATATCGAAATTTAAAAGTAAATAATTTTTAGATTCCTCTATTCTTCGTCATGTGGAAATTGTCGGAGGAGGCCAAGTCCACAACGATAGCTTCCAATCGGCGGCTTTGCAGATTATCCGACGAAATCCGATCGTGGAGAACCTGAATATTACGAATTCATCAATGCATGGACTTCAGGTAATTTCACCAAGAGACAGTATTGTTTTTACAAGATTGAACATAACTGACAACAAAGGTCAAGGAATGTCCATTTTGACGACGAATTTGAAAGCTTCTTCGGTTAGTTCGCCAACCCCGAAAGGACCCCTGAATCTGCCATACAATACTGTAGGGCTTTTGGATATTTGTTCGTCAGGGAAGAAACTAGAAATAAGCGACAGGATAATCCTCTACTATAAGTACGATAGTTTTCCTGTTGATTGTGTTAAAATATTCGATTCGAAAACGAGGAAATTAGGATTCAGATTTTTGCAAGTGAATCTTTACGGAGCGACGAATGGACTAGGCAGATCGGATATGGTGTCTATTTATAGGGATTCGTCTTTTTCACAAGGAAGTTTATTCCGGAGATTTAATTCTGAATCGGATTTTGATCATAATGTGATAGATATTCAAGGAACTACGATAGCGATTCATTTGAGGGCAACAGCAGCAGATGGAGAATATGGTTTTATTGCGGAAATTTCGACTTTACCAACAACACCAGATTCTAGAAATGTAAATGAAGTTGCATTGAGAAATTCAAGATTTATTAATAATGATAGAGGTGCACTGGAATATAGAAATACAGGAGAAGTTGGTCCTAATGTTATGATTGAACAATGTGCTATTGAAAATAATGGTTATTTTTTGTATGGGAATATTTCTACAAGTGCTCAAGCAATGGAACTTCACTTGCATAACACATTGGTAAGTTTTAATTTTGTATAAAATGGAAATTATTATTAAAAATGATATATAGTTTTTTGTAATTTTTGAATTGGCGCGGAAAAGAAGCGGATGTTGCAAAAGTGGAAAAAGTGGTAAATCTGGTAACTTAACGAGAATGAACGCGCTCCGTCTCGACTCTCGTTTTCTTCTTTTACCTAAAATTTCTTTAAAAAACTTTAAAATTCGTTTTAAAAGAATTTTTAAAACTTTATTTTTGATTTTTATATAATAAGTATCATGAGTAAAGTTGATATTTTTGTTTTTTTAATTCCTCGCGACAGAGCGAGTGGAAATGGAAAGTGGTAAATTTGGCAAATCGTTTCGAAATCAAAGTGCATTGTTCTTTTTCTGGTTTTTGCTTTTTTACCTAAAATTTATTTTAAAATAACTTTATAGAAGAATTTTTAAAATTTTTACAGTAGTTTGATTTTTTAAATAAATTTTTTGCAGTTGTTATTGTATCGAGCAAATGCGGTGAGAGGAAACCGTGGAGGACTCTTGGTGACTGCTCAAAGTTCCAGTGCTGTGGCTCAATTGAATGCTGTGATTAAAAATTGTGCTTTTACGATGAATTCTAATTCTACGACATTAGCTTTCTTAGGAAATAATTATCAAAGAATATCTTTATTGAACAATATCATATCTAAGAATTATGCTTTGTATTTTGACACTATTTTTGTTCAAAGAATGTCGGCGAATTTTACGAAAAATTTAATCACGAATAACACTGGACTGAATACTGTAGATACTCAAGGACATTCGAGAATAGCTCCGGATTCTCAGGTTTTCTTGAACAACTTTTTTGAACACAATTTAGCCTTAGGGCATCAGCTACAGTACCAAGAAGCTTTTGGATACCAGCCAGATGATGTTATTAATGAATTTGACCTGAGGCCGAGAAAGAAAAGATCGATTTTAGGGAATTCTAGAAATGGAAGAAGATTGAAAAGACAAGTGTTGTCTCAAAAAGGAGTGTCGTTTGATTGGTGGACTCATCCTGGAATTGAAACAGAACGATATAGATCTACGATTCTTGCTGGAAGTTCTAATCAGAGATTTGAAAGAAATGTATTCAATAATCCACTTAATCCTTTTGAATTAACAACGTCGTTTCAAACGCAATTCGATACTGGTGCTATTGATGCAAAGGATAACTATTGGGGTTATCCAGGAACGATAGGAGTTGCTGCTGGGAAAATAAGAGATCAACAAGATTTTCCATATCTTATTAAAGTTAATTATATTCCTGTACTTGATTCTAATACTAGTTTGATTGATGGAGATTGTCCAGCAGGATGGTTTCAAGCAGGAGTCGAAGAATTTAAAAGTTGTTTCTTATTTGTCGGGGCTTCGATGACATATGAAAATGCAATTAAATTTTGTGAAGAACTAGATGCTTTTATGCCGATTTTGAGAAATGATGATCCGAGACAAAAAGAAATAGCAAGGAAAATAGATATTTTTGGACAATTGTATGTTTCGGAAATAGAAAAATACAGTAGTTTTGGGATGACATTTGATATACCGATTTGGGTATCTACAGTTACTTTACCATCTAATCAATGTGGATATATGAGTAGTAGATCAGGATCGATTGGAGAACAAAATTGTAATAATTTGCTTCCATTTGTTTGTGAAAAAGGTGAGTTATTCATTTTAAGGAAATAATTTTGATTAAATTAATGTTGAAAAAGTAATTTATAATTTTTAACTTAAAAATAAGTTTAATTAATATTTTAAAAAGTAATTTATATTTTTTCTCAACCTAAAAATAACTATAATTAATATTTTAAAAAGTAATTTATATTTTTTCTCAACCTAAAAATAACTATAATTAATATTGAAAAAGTAATTTTTTTTTCAACTTAAAAATAACTATAATTAATATTTTAAAAAGTAGTTTATATTTTTTCCCAATTTAAAAATAATTATAATTAATATTTTAAAAAGTAGTTTATATATTTTTTGATTTTAAGATAAATTATTTTAGTTTAAAAAAATAATTTTAATTAATGTTTTAAAAATAGTTTATATTATTTTGATTTTAGAAAGGAGTTTTAATTGAAATATATTTAAAATTTAGGAAATTAATATTTGGAAATTTACAGGAACGAAACCCTATCAGGAGCCGGTGCTGTGGAGAAAAGACATTATTCTTGCTGTCGTGATTGCTTGTGTTTTGGTTCTAATTTTGGCTCTTTTATTGATTGGATGGTGTGCTAAATCGAAAAGACGAGATGAAGATCACTTTATTAAGAAACAATATATTCGGGAAAGTCTACACAGAAAGAAAGATAAAACTTTCAGTAATCAAATTACAATGGGTAATGGAAATTTGTTTATTAATGAAGGAATTAAAGGAAGAAGTAAAATTAATGGAAATCATGAACAAGGTTTAACTGGTCCTGGAAAGAAAAAATCAAATTCAAGATCGAATTCGAGCACTGCAACGACGAGTTCGTGTGATCAGACTTATTCTTCCCCTTCGAGGACTTGTACGGATTCGCTTTGTACGGATAACTATAGTGAAACGACATATACGGGATCTGTATCGACGAAAAATTTGGAAAATTCAATTATTCCAACTAGATCTGTGGTTTCGACAACGCCTAATCCGTATTCTGAAATTTCGACTTTGAGACAACCTTCGAAAAATGTTAAATCGGCTTTGGGACCGAGAAGGGATACTGATTTGTCGACTAGTTCTTGTACTAGTTGTAGTGGGATATATTCTTTGAGGACTTGTACGTGTTCGCAATGTCCAAGTGATACGACGACGGAAAGGGAATCGACGATAACGGAGGAATCGTCGAATTGGGATAATTCGTCTAGTTCAACGAGATCGAGTGACAGTACTATTACGGAACGACCGTTGTTAGGACGACAAGTTTTGTCTGGAATTGAAAGAAATAATACTAAATCTAGTATGAATACGTTGAGGGCGAGCAGTAGACCCGATTTGAGCACGAATAGGTCGTTGGTGGACTACTTTAGAGGTGGTGGAAGAGAAGTATTAACACCTTCGAAGAGTAATCCATCGATATATCAAGGAAATAAAAATTTGTATAAAGTAGAAAATTCGAAAATATTAAATAATACGGTAATGGAAGAATATGATAGAGAACCTGGACGACCTAGAAGACCGTCATGGCACAGTAATCAGAAACAGAATTTTCAATATGGAGATGTTCCAGTTTATAATCCGGATTTAAAATTGGCGTTTTCACATTCGCCAGTTTCTGGAAGATCACAAGGATCTATTCCGTCTTTCACGTCCCCTGGGAGGATGACAGGACATCCGCAGCCTAGTAGGTCCTTGATGGACCTCAACGAAGGACCTAGAAGGAAGAAATCAGGATCTACGGCCATGGAAACTTCAATGTAAAATCAGGAAATTTAATTTTTAAAGGGTTAATGATCTCAAAAATTGTTTTGTGTAATAAAAATTATTTCGAAAATTGTTTTTTGAAATTTTAAATTTTTATCGAAAGAGAGAATACTGTAGAAGGGAAATAGTAAATCTAGTAAAGTTACTAAAATTATTTTTTGTTTTTAGAAACTTTGGAAATTAGTGCAAAAATTATTTTTTTACATTTTTTTAAAGTACAGTTTAAATTTTAACACTTTTCTGAAAATTCGTGTCGAAACAATTTTGTAAAAATTTTTCTTAAATATTTGTTTTTCGAAAATTTTTTAAAAACTCGTTTCGGAACAGTTTTGTGAAAAATTTATTTTTTAATTAAATTATTAAAAATTCCTAATATCTTCATAAAATTCGTTTTTAAATAATTCTACAATTTTTTATTACTGTATTTAAAATTTTTTAATATTTTTAAAAAATTTGTTTTTAAATAATTTCATCATTTTTTCCTTTTTATTACTGTATTTAAAATTTTCTAATATTTTTAAAAAATTTGTTTTTAAATAATTTCATTATTTTTTTCTTTTTATTACTGTATTTAAATTTTTTTAATATTTTCATAAAATTTGTTTTTAAATAACTTTATCATTTTTTTCTTTTTATTACTGTATTTAAAATTTTCTAATATTTTTAAAAAACTTGCCTGAGGATCACTTTGGATTTTTTCCTATTTTTTTATAATAGTGTATTTTTAAAAAATCAACGATCTCCAAAAAAAAATTTTTTTTATTTATTTTTTATGAAGATTGAATCGGGGAAAACTATAGTTTGTAACGAGTCAAGTGAGGATGACTAGTTCTCGAGAACGGGATTTTTCAGATTCCCGCTTTAAAATCCACTTGAGATTCCAAAAATCGGATTTCAGTGATCCTTTTACGGTAAAAGTCGTTTTTGGTCAGGAAAGCAAAACTTGAACTTTTATGACTGGTCATCGAAATTGCAATAAGACAACAAACCTCAGGATATCCGGTCTGGATCTGGAATTTCGTAACTTAGGCGGGATATATAAGGACCACAAATTGTGGAATTTTTAAACTGTCAATGATTTTTTAAAATTTACCTCAATTGGAAGTTTTTCGGATTTTACTTTTTGAACATTTTACGAAGGAGTCTGGAGTCTTCTAGGATCCAGTAGATATTTCTGAGATCTTCTGGAATCCCTTGGACATTCTTAGAATCATCCAGAATCTGACGGAAGATTATGAAACTTTCTAGAAGTTTCCGAAAACTTCTGAAATTTCTTAATCGACCATTCTAAAATCTTCCAGAATCCCACAGTAGCTTCTAGAAACTTTTAAAATCCAGTGGAAACTTCTGGAATCCTCTGGTATAAGATTCTAAAATCTCCCAGAATCCCGTAATAGCTTCGAGAATCTAGTAGCAACTTCTGAAACCATCTAAATTCCAAGTTCTGGAAGTTTCCAGAAATTCGTTTCGAGACAATTTCGCATAAAATTTCATTGTTAATTAATTTATTTAAAAAGTAAAATTCTCTAAAGTTTCTGAAATCCAGAATCCCAAAAAACCTAACTTTTGTTGAAATGACTGTAATTTAATTTCGAATTTCTACAGTAATTTACTTTTAAAATTATTTCAGATTCAGATGACTTCTTGTGCTACAGTATCCCTCTTGCTACTTGCCTTGACAACATTCCAAACGTCCCAAGGACTCTTCTACAACGGCTGGGGTAACTGGGGTGGTTGTAACAACTGGGGTTGCTGCAATACTTGTGGAAATTCCTGTGGTTGTTGTAATTCCAACGACATAATCGTCCTAAATTACGAAAATAATTGTTGCAACAATTGGAATAACTGTGGTTGTAATAACTGTTGTGGTTGTAACTCCTGTGGCTGTGGATCATGTGGCTGTAACTCCTGTGGTTGTAACTCCTGCGGCTGTGGAGGTTGTAACGATATTACAGTAATCACCTTAGATGACAATTGTTGTAATAATTGTTGTGGCTGCAATTCCTGTGGCTATGGGTCCTACGGTTGTGGATGGGGATGGGGCAAGTAACCGAAAAACTAAATTTAAAAAACTTAAAGATCCTTATAGCGACTTAACAATATTTAACCCAGATGGATATCAAAATAAACTGTACACCTGTAATTTCATTGTCACACATAACAATCATTAAACTACCAGTTTTGAAAAACTAAAAACATTCAATTCCCCGAGATTCAAACTCGATCAGATGGTCAATCGTTTTCGGTTGCAGGTGATACCTTCGCTTCGGGAAGTACTCCTTGAAAAGATTTTCGTAATCAACCCCAGATATACATGAATTTGTTTGTTGAGATACGTCCGTGTCCAAATCCACTAAATTTCCGTCCAGTTGAGCAAATGAAGGTTCAGAAAGATTAACGCCTTGATTATGTGGAACACTATCGGCAAGACTCGGCAATTCTACGTTGACGGACTCATTCGTTGTCGTCAAATCAGTAAATCCGTTGTTCGTCTCCTGGGCTAATCCACTAAGGAACACGGCCATGTAAAGGGCTCCAATGTAGGTCGCGGAGATAGCTCCAGTGAATTTGAAGAAGAGTTTCAGCTGTGTCCAGTACATGTCCCACTGCTTAACAAGGACCGCGAGATCGTTATATGTGAAGAATTTGCGTGTTTTCATCGAGTGCAAAGCTATCCATCGTTCGACCGAGTCCATGGTGGTCTTGAATTCTGATTCCGAAATTTGCAAGTTCCACTCAATGTTAGTTAAAATCGCCAACTCCAGCTCGTTCACCCTTTGTATCGATCTCGAAGAGCAGTGAGCCCACTCGTCGTTCCAGATAAATTCTTCCATCCCGCCATCCTGCAAAAACTTGGCCGCGATTACAAGAGCGGAGAGATATATATCTTCAGGTGCTGTTTCCGTAAAGTACCGCTTGTTGGCTCGAAGGAGACGATCGACATAAATCATGGCAACAATCAGAGTCGTTGGGTCGATACAGCATTCGCTGGAAATCAAAACTCCATATCAATTTAGTTTTGTAATTGCCTACCGAGCAAGCTTTGAGGCATATCCAATATCCAAATGATCGTAAGGATTGTGTTTATCAAAGTAGTCAACGACCATTTCGGAGAGTGGCATGGTCAAGTTATCCATCCGCAATTGACCGTAATTCATCGTTCGTCTCATTCGTCGCTGAAGATTTTTATGAGAATGCGCTTTAGGCGGCATTCTGTCGCTCTAAGGAGACCGTAAGCCTAAAACAAGCATGAAATTATCACAAGTCGTCTCGATCAAAATTGTACAAACCGATAAGAGACGCGGTTAGTTTGCCGAGCAATCAACTGCAAAAGCACGATCAATAACTGTTCCGTGAGGAACGCGGGGAAGAGGCGACAAACAGAAAGATTCAGTCATTTCGGACGGATATCCGAGAACGACATGAGAGGGAGCGTAAACAAAGTCTTCAGCTAAAAACCACGGAAAACGTTGTACATGGCTACTTACGATATATGAATATAAAAAATAACAGAATTTTAAAAATAAATAAAAAACAAAAACAAAAATCGATCGAGAGAAAACCAACTCGCGGGTTCGATGAAACTTTGGGTTGATGAAATCGAGACGCACAAGGGAGAGCTTAACTCTTACAACGAAAATCCCTTGTCTCTTTGTCAACTACCGTTTCCAATTGGCAAATTGCCCAGCGCGCGAAAGACTCACTAGATGCCGGCCATGTTTGTCCGATCTTTCCCTCTCTTTCCTGACTGAAGCGCGCGCGTTTGTTTCCAAGTCGAATTTGCTTCCATCAGAAAATATTTTTCTCGTGGTTTTCTCCGTTGTGAATATTTAACTGATCGAATGACGGACAACTATCTTTATCGTTTTTTTCATGTTTTGGGCCATTGTGTGAGAAAGAAGAACAAAAATGCTAGTGCTATTTTGTTACGAAATTTTTTTCTCTGACATTATTCTTTGGACAAACCTGGTCGTTTTTTTATAATCAACGATTTTGATCGAAATTGCTTTTTTAGGAAGAAACTTATTGTTTATGGTAGTAAATGCACTAAGATATGTATTTTGTTATTTTTTAGGAGTTTTTTATTCGCGGAAGAGTTTTGAACATTTTTGGCGCGAATCGGGAGTTTATATCGAGCGATTGTTTTGCGGGCCCGATTTCCCCGTGTTATTGTGATTATTCAAATTTCAGACATGTCTTCGCCTCCACCGATCGAGCAGGCAATTACTCAAGCTTCAAATGATGGTGGGAATTTTGTTATTTAATAATATTGACTATTTCGTGATATTTCAGTTCCGACCGACATTACTCAAACGTCGAATGTTACTGGAAATGTAACTGAAACTCCGACGAAAGTTGCTGATATCGCGGCACCAAACGATGCAAAACAGCCAGATATTCCTGTTGCTGCCGCTAACGAAGAACCCAAGAGCAACGGCGAGACTAAACCCGAAGCTGTAAGTCCTACAACCCTAATCCCCACTATAAACCCTCTTATCCTCCAGGAAGTTCAAGAGAAACCGGCAGAAGAACCCGTTTCTGCTCCTGCTGAAGAGCCTCAACTTGTTGAGGAACCCCAACCTATGGAAGAATCTCAACCAGTTGAAGAGCCGAAAATTGAGGAAACTGAACCTCCGAAAGAAGAATCCAAACCAGAATCTCCAACTAAAACAGAGACTGGTCCTCGAAAGCTGCCAAAATGGATGTGTCAGAATGCTGACGATATTGAACCAGAACCCGAACCAAAGACGGAAGAGAATGCTGATGAATCAAAGGAAGTTGTTGAAGGCGATAAAGAAGAGACTGAAAATCAAGAGGAAACAGCGGAAGGTGCTCCAGCTCGAGGAAGAGGACGTGGAAGAGGTAGAGGCCGTGGTCGTGGACGTGGAGCTGCTTCTACTTCTTCCACTCCAAGAACCCCAAGTCCTAGAAAAGCTGTTCAATCAGGTGATGGAACTGAAAAAGAAGCATCTCCTCCTATGAGTGTTACTCGTCCTCGGCGATCAACGAGAGCCAAAGTTGATTACGCACATCCTGATACTGGGACAGTTCTTGCTTCGATTGATGACGAAGAACTCGGAGATATCAATTTAAGTAAAAGAGGCAAAAGGAAGGGGCGTTCAACTTCCGCTAGAGGAGGCAGAGGGGCCAAGAAATCCAAAACAGGAGATAGTTCTGATGATGGAGACGATTTTGATGAAGCTGACGACGATGGAGACTATGGGAAAAGTAGCAAGAAATCCAGTCGTGGTGGAGCCAGAGGAAGAGGTCGTGGACGTGGACGTCCCCCAGGATCCACTGGACGCGGGGGTGGTACACGTCGTTCCACAAGAAATCAGAAAAAAGATGAAAGTGAGGAAGACGAAAGTGAAATGATCCTTGATGACCATGTTTCTGAGAAATCAGCTGATGATACCGAAATCGCCGCTGGGGCTGAATAAAAACCTCCTTTAAACTCTAACGCCAATAACCTAAAAACAAAGTTATTATTTTTTAGAGTTTTTTGATGTTTTTTAAGAAGCTTCTAACGATTTTTCTCATATCTTTTGTTAGAAGCTAATTTGTATTACTCTGAATTTTCTAATTTTGGAACAGTTCATGTATTTTTGTCCTCTACGGCAAGATCTCCTTTGGTCTATTCGAGTTGATTGTTACACGTCGTTTATTCGTCGTTTTTTGCGACTTTTTTTGTTTTTTTTGACTTATTTTTTAATGATCTTTTTTGTATGATAAAATTATTGTTATTTATAAAATATTGTCAGGGAATTTCGGAAATTTACAAAAAGTTGATATATGGGAAATGAATAGTCGAAGGCGGGTTGCGGGCAACGTGCGGAATGAGGTTTGTTGGTTTGCGATTTTTATGCTTTCCCGCGGTTTTCTAATTTTATACTTTTTTATATGTATTTTGATGAATTATTTTTTTATAATTATATATTTCGAATAATTCTACATATATCTTACTGGTAAAAGTATTTTGGAAATTTTTTAAATTGTATTTTGCGCGGTTTTTGGGCCTTAATTTTATATGAATTTTGTACCTAATTTCGACATTATTTCAGTAAAATGGGTAAATCAGGAGCAAAAAAGCTTACTCAAGATGAAGTAGCGGTAAGTTGCAGGGGTTTATATATGTGGGATGTATGGTTAATGCGATTTTTACAGGAAATCCAACATGAATCCGAATTTGCCGTCGCCTCGTCCAATAAGGGAATCAAATTGAAGTCTTCCGACTGGCCACTATTGTTAAAGGTGTGTTGTGGTTGTTAGTATTGTAAGTAGTGAGTGATTTCAGAATTACGATAAGCTGAATCGTCTGACGACTCACTTTACACCGTTGGTTGAAAGTAACTCTCCTTTGCAACGTCCTCTCAAGGAGTACCTAAGTGCTGGTTGCATCAACTTGGACAAACCAAGCAACCCGTCCAGTCATGAGGTCGTCTCCTGGGTCAAGAACATTCTGCGTGTTGACAAGACAGGACATTCCGGAACCTTGGATCCCAAAGTTTCCGGAGTTCTCATCGTCTGCATCGACCGGGCGACTCGTCTTGTGAAATCTCAGCAGAACGCCGGAAAAGAATACGTCGCTGTCTTCCGACTGCACGGCGAAGTCAAAGATACGAAGGTTATCCGTCAAGGATTAGAAAAAGTTGGTTTCTTTCCATCGGGAAAATCTGAACACAGTAGTAATTCCAGCTTATTGGCGCTCAATTCCAACGACCTCCACTGATCTCTGCTGTCAAGCGTCAACTTCGTGTCCGTTCCATCTATGAATTCAAGCTCTTTGACTACGACCCTGATCGTCAAATGGGAGTCTACTGGATCAAGTGTGAATCTGGCACTTATGTGAGAACTCATTGTGTCCATTTGGGTATTGTTCTTGGAGTTGGAGCTCATATGGAGGAGCTTAGACGTGTTCGTTCTGGTGTAACCTCCGAGAATGACCATATCGTCACGATGCATGACGTTATGGATGCTCAATACATGTATGACCACGAAAGGAACGAAACCTACCTCCGACGTGTGGTTAGACCTTTGGAGGCTCTTCTCGTTAATCACAAGAGAATAATCGTCAAGGATTCTGCTGTGAATGCAATCTGTTATGGAGCCAAAGTTCTTGTTCCTGGAATCTTGTTCTTCGACGATGGAATCGAAGTTGGTCAAGAAATTGTTCTGGTTACAACAAAGGGTGAAGCCATTGCTCTTGGTATGTTGTTATTTTGATAGATATTCAATTTATAATGCTGTTACAGCCATTGCGATGATGACGACATCTTCAATTGCAAGTCTTGATCATGGTCTTGTTGCTAAGATCAAGAGAGTCATCATGGAACGTGATACCTACAGCCGTAAATGGGGACTTGGACCTTATGCTAGCAAGAAGAAAGAACTGATTGCTGCTGGTCTCCTTGATCAACATGGCAAACCGAACTCTAAAACTCCAAAAGACTGGCAATCTGTCTACCACTACATCAAGAAGGAAAATGGAGGAGATCAAAAGTCAGTAAAGGCGGAAACCATGGAAGAAGATTGATGATGGATAATTGATTATGTTGTTGAGTTTGATATTGTTTTCTATTTCTAGAATGCGAGTAGACTACGGTCTCATCGCTGGTTGTGTTTTACCTCGATAAAAATAAGGTCAAATTGAAACTTTTGAAGAACGGTTTGTCCAGCTGACATGTGTGGTCGACCAGCTATCATGGGTGGTCCTCTTCCCGCCTTGTGTGGCCCTGATTTTTAGAAAACAATTGTTGGCGCCTGTTTCAACAAGTATTACAAGTAAGGATTGAGGTGGAAGTGGATTCAGAAGTTTTTTGAGATTTTGTTTCATATATCGATAACTTGGAAATTGGAAATTTTTTATTTTTTTAAGTTTTTCTAAGAAATAGTAGTTACCGTAATTTTGGAAAAAATTAAAAAAGTAATAATTGTATTAAAAAAGAAAATTGAATTGATTTAAGTAAAAAATAAAAAAACTTAAGAAAAAGAAAAAAGAATGTTCTCTTTAGGATTACGGTATTCCCTGCAGAACCTTGATTTTATGGATTAGTTCTGAATTTTTTTAATTTTATAAATTTTTTAAAAATTTCATCAATTTTTATTTTTATTTTTTAAATTACGGTATTTTTGAAATTTTTACACTTAAATTTGCAAAAATTACTGTAAATCGGTTTTTTAAAATTTTCGTTTTTTTAAATATTAAAAATTAAAATGAAAATAAACTTCAGAAGCGTCGATTTGGGAATCTGAGTCCGGCGAGGGGGCTTCTGCCCGGACCTGTGGAAATGTCCAAGTTTTTGCTTTTGATTTTCTTCGTCATCGATGTCGCGGATTCTGCCAGGATTCTGTGGACAACCCAAGACGGTAGGTGCATTATTTGGTGATTTCATATATAAACTAGATAATTTGATATAAAATTTATTTCATATATAAACTAGATAATTTGATATAAACTTTATTTAACTTCATATATAAACTAGATAATTCCAAATAAAATTCATTTAACTTCATATATAAATCACACAATTTCATATACAATATGTATAATTTCATATATAAATCACAAATTTTCATATATAATTTACTTACCTTTATGTATAGTTCCATATGTTAATCACATAATTTCATATATTTATATACATTTACATGTATTTGTACGTATTTATCTACATTTACGTGTATTTATCTATACCTATGTACATTTAAGTAGATTTCTAAGTATTTACATATTTTTTATATATTTATATACATTTACGCATATTTGTGTAAATTTATATAGAAATATGTAAATTTGTAGATATTTTTATATATATTTTATGTTTTTTATATATTTTTTATGTTTTTATATAATCCTACTATTTCAGTGGCACGGAAATGTTGCAAACCTGAAGACGTTGATTGCTGTTCAGAATCCATCAAGAACAGAAGTCCCATAGACTGTCCGGGGATGAACAAAGCTGCCATCGTCAACTCCACTGTTTGTCTTCAGAAAGAAATTTTCGAAGACGGTTTTGATCGAGTACTATCAGTCAAGGGTTTGTTAAAATAAAAATAATTATTTTATTTATTTTTTTAGATTTTGGATGTTGTCAAGTTTTCAGTAGGAACGACAACGATCCTTCTGATGAATGTTCCGGAATCTGTCTGAAGTCTGTTTTTACCGTAGGAATGGAATCAGAAGAACAAATAAAGAAAATCAAAGATTGTCAACCCGGGAAGAGACTGCATACGGTAGGTAATTGTTATTTATTGTCATAAATGATCAAAAAAGCGATATATAGTTTTTTGTAATTTTTGAATTGGCGCGGAAAAGGAGCGGATGTTGCAAAAGTGGAAAAAGTGGTAAATCTGGTAACTTAAGGAGAATGAACGCGCTCTGTCTCGACTCTCGTTTTCTTCTTTTACCTAAAATTTCTTTAAAAAACTTCAAAATTTGTTTTAAAATAATTTTTAAAACTTTATTTTTGATTTTTATATAACAAGTATCATGAGTAAAGTTGATATTTTTGTTTTTTAATTCCTCGTGACAGAGCGAGTGGAAATAGAAAGTGGTAAATTTGGCAAATCGTTTCGGAATCAACCTTCTCTTATTTCCTCAAAAATCCTAAAATTTCTTTAAAAACCTTAGAAACTTGTTTCAAAACAATTTTGAATTTTATTATTTTTTATTTTATAAAAGTGTTGTTATTAATTTATTAATTAATGTATTTTCAGTGTTTCGAGAAATGTTTGAATTTCAACAAAAAAGAAAATTATTCCAAAAAATTCAGTTTTCGTCAAAATTGTTCCTGGAGAAGTCGGATGGTTCCTGGAAGGTTGTATATCGGTGAAAATTTAAAATTCAGAAGATAAACCCAAGCTTCAAAAAACGCTAAATTCGGAAATTTTTCGTTTTTGTTTCGTCATAGAAAATTTTGATTTTTCCATAATCCCGTTTGAATTTCGCTTCTGAATCTGGAGTCCAGTCAGAGGTAAGCAGAATCTCATCAAAGTTATTAAGCATACTGTAATTTCAGGAATCCCGATTACCCAAAAATGAGAAAATTTTTTCTCGAAAAAATATTGAATTTCGAAGAAAATTTACAAATTTAATGTTTTTGTTTATTTTTAATTTTAGAAAATAATCTCCACTCCTGGATTCCTTAACTTTCGACTTCCCCTAGTTTTTTCTAACCTCTGAACCTTGAACCCTGACCTCCTGGTCTCTCATGACCCCTGACCCCCCCTGAGTCCCTTGATCTCTTCTGACCTCTAACCCTCTGGTTCCTTTGTTTTCAACTTATCAAATTTTTTAAATTTTTCTATTTTTAAATCTTAAATTAATTATTTCCATCTTTATTACCGTACTTGGAGATATTTCCGGAATTTTAATCTCTTTTAGTATCTTTAATTTTTTTAAATATAATTTTGTGGAAGGTTCTAGAATTTTTCAGAATTTTGTGAAAATTTCTAGAATTTTCCAAATTTTCGTACAAATTTCTGAAATCTTAAAATACTGTAGAAGTTTCTGAAATTCTTCAGATTTTTATGAAATATTCTGGAACCCTCTAGAATCCAACAGAAATTCGGAATCAACATCTGAAATCTAGGATTCTGGAAGTTTCTAAAAAAATCTCAAAAATTCACATCAAAAAAATTTAAAAAATTATTTAAATTTTTTGTAATTGTAAAATTTTGAAAATTCCAAAAACTCGTATTAAAAAAGTTTTTATTTTTCACAATAGTGTAATTTTAAAAACTGCAAAAATTCATATCGAAATATTTTTTTAAAAATAATTTAATTTTTTTCTTTAAGATAATATTTTTTAATTTTTTGAAATTTTTCTTTTAAAAAGATATTTTTTAATTACTTGAAAATAATATTTTTTAATTTTTCTTTTAAAAAGATATTTTTTAATTTTTTGAAAATAATTTGTTTTAATTTTTTTGAAAATAATTTTTTTAAAAATTTTTTTATATTAATATGTTTTTTTAAAGTTTTTCTTTATGATTTTTTACCAATCTGTCTTCCCTGGAAAAGCTCGCAAAAATGTACATAGTAACAAAAATATTTTAAAATTAGTTTTTTATTTTTACACAATATTTTATTTCTAATTGAGTAATCTCGTAAATTCGCCTGGATACAATTCGCAAATTCTGTATAGTAATTTTTTTTAATTTTTAAAAATTTATTTTAGAAAAATTTAAAAAAAATTTATTTTTAAAACTTTTTTGTAAATAAAATGGTTTTCGAATAAAATTAGGTGACTTAAAATTCTGGAATGTTGTGAAATATTTTGCTTTTAAAATTTTACAAAAATCACGTAAACTTTTAATTTTGTACTTTTTGGTCTCAACAGGAAAATTTCGGAAATTCGTTTTGAGACTACTTTCTGAGATTTTGTGTTACTTTTTCTAATTTTTCTTGTAGTAATATTTTGGGATTTTAAAATATCATCTGAATACTAATTTTCACTCTCTTCGGTCCCAACTGGAAAATTCTGAAATTTCTTCTCAAGACCGTTTTTTGAAGTTTCGCGTTAATTTTTTAATTTTTTACTGTAAAATCATCGTAGAATTTTAAAGTACCGTCTAAATACTTATTTTTATTCTTTTTGGTCTCAACTAGAAAATTCTGAAATTTCTTTTCAAGACCGTTTTTTGAAGTTTTATGTCAAATATTTTTTAAATGTAATTTTTTTGCGATATGTGGTTTTGAATAAAGAATAAATCGCAATTTGAAAAGATTGAAAGTCAACAATTTTCTTGAAAAATCTGAAACAAATTTTATCAGTTTTCCAATTTTCCAATTTTTCAATGTTAGTCATAGAAGTCAGGATAGGCCTAAAAAAGATAAAAAACATACTTTATGATGTTTTTATTGATTTTTTTATTTATCTCAATAATCAGGTTATTTTTCACAATTTACTGACATCAGAAATTTCAAAATATAAAATTTTAAAATTGTTCATAAATAACTCAAATATTAGTTATTTTATTATTTTTGAAATTTTACGAAAATTTGTAAATTTTTAAAAATTCTGTAGAAAATTCTGGAAGTTTTTATAATCCAGCTGAATATTCTGAAATTGCCCAGAATCTCGTGGATATTCTAAGTCTTCAGAATCCCACTAAAGCTTCTGGAAGATTCTAGAATTTTATAGAAATTTTCAGAGTTTAGAAAATTATGAAGATTTTCCAAAATTTTCGAGAATTCTTAAAATCTTTCAGAATTCGATAGAGGATTCTGAAGGTTGGAAATCTCCAGAATTTTATAAAGATTTTCAGAATCATTTCAAACTTAGAATTTTGGAAATTTCTAAAAATTTGTGTTGATAGAATTTTAAAATAGTGTTAATTTTGAAATTCCGTAATATACGACTGTTAGGGCGGAAACTAAACTGTGAAGAAAGGATTTGAAGAGATAGCGTAAATATCAGAGACTGGGGAATACTGTAGGCCATGAGTGAGATTTTCGGTTGTAGTTGTGTTAGAATTATCGTAATTGTTATCTGTCTTATTCTTCTAGTGGAGATTATGATTATACTTTTGTTTTCTACTTTAACAGTTACTATCTAAAAAACGGCTTTAATAAAAAGCAGATAGTGACTGAAAATGAACACTGTTTTTGATCTGCATTTGAGCTACCAAAGTTACTATTGAAACAGAAAACTAAATTGTAAAGAAAGGATTTGAAGAGATAGCGTAAATATCAGGGACTGGGGAATACTGTAGGCCATGAGTGAGATTCTCGGCTGTAGTTGTGCTGGAATTATCATAATTGTTATCTGTCTTATTCTTCTAGTGGAGATTATGATTATACTTTTGTTTTCTATCATAGCAATAACTATGAAATCATGGGATTACGAAATAGCTGTCGAAGAAAACAAAAATTGTCGAGTAGGCTATTTTAGTTTTTAACAAGTTTTAAAAATCCATGTTGACGAAAATTCATGAAGTTTTAAAATTTATTTTTAAAGTTTATTTTAAATTAAAAAATTTCTTATGATATATAACTAATTACGAAATCGTCGGATAGGTTACTGTAGTTTCTAACAAGTTCCGCAAATTCACGTCAAGACCACTTTGAAAAAAATCTTTATTCCCAATTTCAAAGTAATCCGATTTTGTTATTTTCGTTCCTTACGAAATCCTAAAAAATTCGAAATTTCATTATTTTTTAAAATAAATTTTATATTATTTTTTTAAATTTTATGAAATTAAAAAATAATTTTTCCGAAATATACCCATTTTTAAAAATTTTTAAATATAATAAAATTGAAAAATTACACAAATGTAAAAATTATTTAAATTTATTTAATATTTGTGAAATTTAAAAATTTTGAAGATAAATTAAAATTTTTAAAATTTAATTATAACTGAAATTATTTCATAATCTCCTACAGTATCCCTGAATAAAGCTAATTATTTGAGTAACTCGTTACCATGGCATTTCAGATGTCCAAAAAACGAGAAAATTCTCGATTGTTTTTTATTTATCTGGCTTGCCACTGATGTTCGTAGATTTCGACATCGGCGAACTCAACATTGAAGCGTCAGAAAGACGAACGCTGCTTTTTTAATCGATAAAATGCGAAAAAAAACTTTTATAAAAATTTTATTTAATTACGGTTTTTTTCGAAAACATTTTTTCCAAACAACACTGAGGTTAATTTACCATTTTTACCCTCCTTTCTTAATTGTGGCCAGAGCGAGCGAGAGAACGAGGGCGAGTCAGTTGACCTCATTATTTTTGGTTTCTCTGGCAAAATCGATTTTGATTTTTGTCAGTTTTTTTATTATATTAAAAAAAACTTTTGCGCTATCACATCCAAAGAAGAACAAAGATTTCGAAATATGTATTGATATGACTCATCGCAGAGAGCTTTGAATTTCTTTATTTTTCGAATTTATTCTTGAATTTATATTCCCCAATTTTTACATTTATTTTTTATAAAGAAGATAATTTTTACATAAAAATATCGTATTTAACGGATTAGCGCTGAAAATTCAGTTTTCAAACATTCTTTTTTCGAAATTGACTTTCCAGATCTTTCTACCAGTTTTACGCAAAAAGACAGATAAAAACGTCAGTTTCTCCTCTCTAACGACTATTTTCACCAAAAGTAGGTGAAAATGCCAGTTATCCCACTTCTAATGCCAGTTTTGTTCTTTATTTCCTCAAACAGGTGGTCGATTAACCAGGTTTTCCATTATACGACGGAAAAATTGGTTATTGGGAAGAGTATCGATTATTACGTGTCTCTCCGCACTTTTTATTTTGTAATTTCATTTGCTGATTCATTTATTGCTTTTAGGTTTTGAAACTATTTCAAAATGTCGTACCAACAACCCCCGTATCCTCAACAAGGATATCCCGGACAACCTCAATACAATTATCCTCCACCAGGACAGCAATATCCCGCCGGAAGCGGTCCTGGATGGCAGGCCAACGTCGGTGAGTATCTTAATATAATTACTGTAACACGTTGTTTCTGTGATTATATTTCATATATCTTTGGTTTTTAATAATTACATACAAATTCACTTTTAACAGTTATATATAAGTTCACGTTCAGCAAATTCCACATATATAAATTCGAATCCGAATAATCCTCATTACTTTAATTTCGAAGGATTTTCATATATAAATTTCAACGAATTTTCGTATATAAGCTCATTTTCAATGAAATTTCATAAAAGTTCAATATCGGAGAATTTCCATATATAACTTTGACTTCGAATAATCCTCAAACATTAATTTTGAAAGATTTCATGTTGAATATTAATTTCAAATAGTTCCCATAAAAACCTTTAAATTAGACTAAATCTCATAACTTGATTCCCAAATAATTTCAAATATAACTTTAAACTAGGCCAATTGCCATATGTATGAAATTGACCGAAATCAAGGTTGTGGGAACTGACTTAAGCTAAACTTTTGCATGAATATCAGTTGAAGTTATATAACACTAATTTTAATTCGCATAACTTGAATTCGAAATAATTCCATGCATAACATGTTTTGGGATTAATTCCCATATATAACTTTTTTTCGAATATTTCCTATATATACCCTTAGTTCTTATAAGTGTTGTGATGTGGTTGCTTTTCTTATTCTTGGTTCTTAACAGCTGGTGAACATGCTCCTTTGTCAGGCGCCCCTCCTCCGCCAACGAACTACCATAATCAACCCCACTTTGCCGAGGGCGGACAAGATCCCAAGTATGGAATGCAATTCAACGATGCCAGCATTCGTGCCGGATTTATCAGAAAAGTCTTCATCTTGGTTACGATCATGGTAAGTAAGTTATACAATTTCAAAGTTTTATATAAAATTTCAGCTTGCTGTTGTTGCCATTATGTCTGCAGTTCCGTTTATGAGTCCTGGATTGAAATCTACAGTCAGACAAAGTCCAGGATTGTACTATGTGTCCTATGGTACATTCATAGTCGTCTATCTCGTCCTGATGTGCTGCGAAAATGTTCGTAGAAGCTTCCCCGCCAACCTCATCTGCACTGGAGTTCTGACCTTGGCTATCGGATATATGACAATGATGCTCTGTTCAATGTACACCCTGGAGTCCGTCATGCTTACCTTCATCATTACCACCGTCGTCTGCGCTTCTATTATCCTGTTTTCATCTCAAACCAAATATGATCTAACATCGATGATCGGCATCATGTTCATCATTTCCATGGTTGTGTTTGTGTTCGGTCTTGTTGCCATTATTGCCAATATCGCCTTCCACATCAGATGGCTCTACACAATTTACGCTGGAGTAGCTGCTTTGCTGTTCATGGTTTACTTGGCGATAGATATTCAGATGATTATGGGCGGAAAGAAGTACTCCATTGACCCTGAAGACCACATTTTTGCTGCTATCCAATTGTTCTTGGATATTATCTACATCTTCTGGATGTTATTGATGCTGTTTGGTGGTGGATCTCGGTAAGTTCTTTAAATTGTAATTTTTAAGTTTTGAGCGCATTTTTAAATAGCATTTATTTTGAAAAGCTTGATTCCCTGATTTCTATTATGCGCTCATGAATCAATTTTTTGCTTCTTCTTGTTTTTGGATAAAAAACAAGGGCATTTTGATTGGGTTTTCAGAGACAACAACGACTAATGCTATGGCTGAAGACGAATGAGTCTTCTGTTTGGTCATTCGGATCACGAAAAGTGCGAGATCGCAATACGAAAACATTCCTACTTATTTGGCTTAATATTCAATTTCAGTGATTGATCCTTGGTTATCCATACTTTCTATACGGCCAGAAGCTTCACCCGCACTATGTGATTTCAATCTGAGTATATCTTCATGACTAAATCGTAAGAATGTAATTTTAACAAATACGGGAATCGGCTTCTGACCGTCGTTTGTATTTTCTGCTGTTTTGGTGTATAAATAATATTTTTGTAATGCTTTTCATCTAAATATTCTGCTAAAATAAAACTCGATTTGCGAATAACTTTGTGGATGAAAATAACTGTTTAATTTTTGCAAAAAATAGTCAAAATAAATCAAGAAATAACCAAAATTATCCTATAAATCTAATTAACAAAGTTTTCTGGACCCATATTTCTTGTTGACAAATATACGAGTTTTGTAATTGATGGGAGTTGGCAGAATTGCTGGTTTCGGTGAACTGGTGACTGAAAGCAATTGGATGGTGAAAGGAAGGGAAAAAACTTACATAATGATGGGACTTTAAATGGGTTGAGCACAAGTCCTCTGAATTCGTCATCACCATCGTAGTACCGAAGGCATCCACGAGAGGGGTGTCTGAATGTTTTAGAAAAATACTCGACTTTAATAGGAGTTTCGGAACTGAAATCCCTCAAGACTTGGTAGTAGTCATTGTAATCTCCACCGGGCTTCATCGCGTATAGTAGTATATCAGAAAGGTGTGTGTTAACTGCAGTCCAGAAATTACGGGTTCCAAAGTAAGCTTCGCAAACCTAAAAATTCAATAACGAAATAAACAATAAAAAACGACAAACCTCTTCAGTAAAGTTTTCGTTGAAGAGATGGAGATGAGCAAGTTGGATGTCGAGGACCTTGGTGTAGCTTTCTTTACGGACTTTGAGGAATCGCAAGCAGGAAATAATCTTGTCACGTCCGGAAATCGTGCGAGGAGGATTCATTTTTACATAGAAGCTAAATAAAAATCAAAAAGAAATGATACAATGGCATAGGCAAGAGAGTAATACTCAAAGAAGTCATGTTTTCGCTTCAAGAGAAGGAAACCAGACTGATTTAGAGAGATGAAAAGTAAATGAAGTTCAGAGAAAGTCAAGTCTTCGCTCCAGGAGAGGGAAATTTGAATTTTCTAATGAAATAGAAAACAACGAACTTCGGAGAAAATTATGTTTTCGCTTTGAGAGGAGGAAATTTGAATTCGTAAATAACAGACGCAAGAACAATTTTAAAAAAAATTCATGTTTTCGTTTCGAGATCACGTTTTTCCCATGATTTCTCTTCTTTGAAGTTCCACTTTCTTTTTTCCTTCCTAATTTATTAACCATGTTCTCCGATGACGTTTCTACTCCGGTTAGCAGATCCTTTGCTGTAAGTTTTGTTGTAAATTATCCATATATGGAAATCTATTTCAGAATGTACAATTCTCAAGGAACAAAGAATACGATTCGATGAGGCAGATGTCCCGATCCTTGGCTTCAATTTTGCCCAGAAGCAGAGCTATCGAGCATTATTTTGTAAGTTCATATAAAAATCCCATTTATTATTTAATTTTTTCCAGGAAGAACAAAGTTCGGACGATTTTTCGGATTTTTTCACTCATGATGCTGACGAAGAATCTTCTAAATCCAGATGTCTCTCTGTCATCCATCTGTTTTGGAGTCTCGGATTATTACTCATCTACTGCACTTTCATCAACTCCGGCATCAAGGCCTACTTTATCCCTGATCCCATTTCGTAACCGGTCCTAATTTCCCGGAAATTTGTACATACCCGTATTTAGTCTTTAACTTGTTTATCTAGCCTATGAATCACCTGTGGAATTCCTCGAGCCAAGAACTGCGACACGACTATGAGTGATCTGGGGACGATCACTACGGAAATTTCGATTTTCGTGAAAATCAAAGTTGATTTTTTCACTTTTTGCTCATTCTTTTTGATGTAATATTGGTGGTTTTTGGTCAACAACCACATTAGGATCGATAACAACACAGTTGACTGGTTTCAAGACTGTCGATAATGCCCTAATTGCCGGAGTCTTGACCGCGGAAGAAAGTGGACAAACAAGATGCAACTTTCGTTTTCCCTTTACCTGAGCCGGCTGTCATTCGTGAACTGACCAGACCCGACCTTGAGCCCGATCAACCATCCTCCGTTTCCAGTGACAGAATCTCTGCAACAGTGACTCAGCTTTTTTAAATTATTGCCCCAGGAATGTTTGAATCAATTTTTGTTTTCCATTTTAGTCCCGTGAAACTCGTTTAATTTCTCCGTTTTATTTTTACAATTGATTTTGAACAGTCCACCTTTGACCGGCTGCTTAGGTCCTCATTGAGGAATTCTACAAGTTTGAATAGGGACGAAAACGATCGATTTCAAGGCCAAATTTAGGGTTTTGGGCGGTTTTAGTCAGATCGAAACTGTAAATTGCACAAGATTCATGCCATTAGAGGAAAACTCGCATTTTGGATTCGGGAGTCTTTCATGATTATAGTCTATTGTGCTTTTATAATAAGGAATGCCATCCATATACTAAGAAATATTTCTCGTGTATTAAAAATTGATTTTGATATATGAATAAAAATTTTCGATATATGGAATTCTGTTATAATTTTTAAAAATCTGCTCATAAGATGTTAAATAATATTAAGAAATATTTACCATGTATTAAAAACTGATTTTGATATGTGAATAAAAATTTTCGATATATGGAATCCCTTTATAATTTTTAAAAATCTGCTCATAAGATTTTAAAATTAATCTCATTATTGATCTAAGCCTAAGCCAAAATCGAAACCTCGAATATTCCCAAAAGGCCATTTTTGAAAGTTCTACTACCTCTCCATCAACCGGTTCTTCCTATTTTCACGGTTGTAATCCACAGTATCGATTGATTACCTATTTTTATAATTTTGTCGGTTTTTCCCTTTCTATGGTGAAACGACCAGGTCAAATTTCTGTTAATCAATCAAGTTTGACATTTTTTTGAATTTTCTGTCTAGAATTAGTTTGATTAAATTTTCAGAAAAATCCAGAAAATTCCGATGAGCTTCCATCGGCAGAATCCACTCGACGATGCTATACCATGATTCCGAGATACGGTATTCGATCCCGGTTAATCCTAAAAATTTACTTGCCAAATTTTATTTCAACTGGTTTATTTATTTATTTTTTTTATTTATAAATGTAGAAAGTACCGTATTTTCTAATTCTTTCCAATCTTGTATCGACCAATGCATCGACCGAAATCTGGCGATTCCACTGATTTCTGAATCTCTCAGATGGAGACCTGCCGTGTTTACTGAATGCGACTACAACTGTCACATAAAATCCGTCAGTTTTTTTATCTAAAAAAATAAAATATTTTTATAAAAAAAACTAAAAAAATAAAATATTTTTTTTATTTAAAAAATTAAATTTGAAATTCTTTTTATTTAAAAATAAAAAAATGCAATTTGTTCGTATTTTGTTTGAAAATTAGAAAATTTTAAGTTTTTTCATAGAATTTTTAAAATTAAAATTGTTGATTTCGAAAATCAAAAGATTTATATTTAATCCGAATATTTCGAAATTCAACAATTTTAAAAAATTATCGATTTTAAATGACTTAGATTATTTCTGATTATTGTATTTTTAAAAGTAATTATTTAGTTAATTTTAATCGAAAATTGATAATTCGTTTAAAAACGCATAGTTTGGATATTTTTAAGCCTCGAGTAATAGACGTAGGCTAAGGCAAAATTGTAAACCTAAGCCTACGTTCACTCACCATAGGTTTAGGCAAAATTATAAACCTAAGCCTACGTTCACTCACCATAGGTTTAAGTAAAATTCTAAACCTAAGCCTATGTTCACTTACCATAGGTTTAGGCAAAATTATAAACCTAAACCTATTCGAAGTTATTCACCATAGGCTTAGGTTACAACTATAAGCCTACGTTTATTTATCATAGGTTTAGGTAAAATTATAAACCTAAGCCTACGTTTGAAGTTATTCATCATAGGTTTAAGTCGAAAATATAAGCCTAAGCCTACGTTCATTCACCATAGGTTTAGATAAAATTACAAAACTAAGCCTAAATTTACGGATTTGAACCTAAGGTCATATATCTCAATACAGTAACCTACTTTTACCTCTAACGGTACCACAGCATATTTTTATTCAAATACCTGGTTTTTTTAAATTACCAAAAAACAGTTTTTCGCAAAAATATCATTCGGACGTTTTAGAATTTCTTTGGCGAAATGAGAATAATACCAAATTTATTTTCCAACTTATAATTTAAAAAAATTTATTTTTTAAAAATAATTTTAATTTATTGATTATTTTTAATTTTTTAAAAATTATTTAAACTAATTGATTGTTGAAAAGTTATTAATATTTTCTAAATTAAAAAAAAAATTGAATTAATTGATATTTTTTGGTTAATTTTTAAAAATAAAAAAATTTGAATTAATTGATATTTTTTTATTTTTTTTTAATTAATTAACTTTTCCAGTGCCAAATAGGATGCAAAGACCTGGAATCCCTTGAATCCACCTGTGATGAGAGATGTTCCTCCTGTAAGGCCCCAGATAGTTGCTCTCAAGGATGTCATGCCGTTTCTAGCATATTCCTCCATCAAATACAGTATCTCTTGAATCACGTCACTGTGGAATCAAAGTTGGATATTCTTCAAGGGATTATTCTTTCTTGGACTTTTGGAGAAAATTTTACTCTGACTTTGCAGGAGATTTCAGCGGCCAATATCAAGTGGATCGCTCAAAGCCGGATTAATTCGAATGTTTTAAGGAAAGGAGCTGGATGGAAGTGGACAGATTTCCCTCCGGGATCGTTTAAGGATTCAGCTTCAGAAGTGACAGTTGTCGTTCCTGTCGAAGAATCCCCAGAAATCGAAGTCAGATTAGCCGCGATCTGGAGGGACAAAGTCGTGGTTTCCAGGTCCTTCCTCCAGACGATTAACGGAGTTCCTTATAAATTAAAAAAACCGGAGTTATTGACCGTATCTCAGGTATCTTCGACTTCGTTTTTGGTTTGTTGGCAAAGTGACCTTATTGGACACTTGACCAGGGATACTGTAATATACAAAGCGGAACTGTGGATAAGTGAAGAAAAACAAACCGAAATCGAAACAAAATCCCAATGTCATCTGTTCAGAAATCTCGAAAAAAAAGAAGTTACTTATACTGTGAAAATTTACGAAAATGGACCACCAGAAGAAATTCAAAAATTAGAAACCAAAATTAAAATGAAAAATATGGACGACGATGAACCTAACGATAAAATGTTTCTTTTCACAAACGGGACCCATATTTTGAAAATGGCGGATCCCCGGGACTTCTTCATGATCGGGGATCTCGCTACGATCCCATTTTCGCTTCCTGAAGAACAAGAAATCTCAGCAATGGCTACTGTAACGAAGAATAAATTAGTCGTTGGATTAACTGATGGATCGATTTTTTCACTTTCGATTACTTCGCCGGATTCGGACGACCAAGTCATACTGGATATGGTAATGGAGAACTCCACTGTTGTCGAGGAATTCCTCTCTGAACAGTCCTTAATCCGGGAACCAGACGGAACAGGGATAGTCCAACTGGCCGTGGATTCGGTCCAGCAAAGGGTCTACGCCGTGAGGAACCAATCCGGCTTAATCCGATGTTCCTTCAAGGACTGCATTAACGCTACAGTACTGACTACTAACAGCATAAGTTACATCGAAAGAATAGCCATAGACAGTTGGAACGGGTTCCTGTACTACAGTACGAAAGACGGAGATGTTTTCGCTGCAACTTTGTTTCCTTCAGAAGCTCCGTCCACTTACTCCTTCAGTATCCAAAGACGACTGGCGAAAATTTCACAAATATACACGATCGAAATCGACTTTTATTCGATGAAGTTGGTCGCGATTTTACGGAACGGATCTTTGATGTCCATGGATCTGGTTAACCAAGCCGTTTCTAACATGAGGGAAAATCTTCCAGAATCCGAGAAATACACAAATGTTGAAAAATCTGTTTTTTTGAAAGGAAATCTTTTTTGGATTTCTACAGTATGCGGTGACGAACATGAATGGAAAAGTTGTCTTTACGGCGAAGAAAGAGATCCGGATTCTGGAGTAGTCCATCTGAATCGATACTTGTTTGCTGGGAAAGTAGTGGATATAGCGATTTTGAATGATCCTCTGAAACCGCTCTACTTGATGCCTCCGGAGAACGTCGGACTGGTCGTCAGCGGGAAAGAAGGCAGGGCTACGTGGGAACCTCCGGTGTCCCTGCCCTTCCAAGGTCAATTTTTCAAAACTAAACTTAATTTTTTTTAAGAGTTTTAATTTTTAAATCTTAATTTTTTTAAATTTTAAATTTTTAAATCTTAATTTCTTTAAATTTTAAATTTTCAGAAGAATTTTGAATTTTTTAAAATCTTAATTTTTTTAAACTTTTAATTTTTTTTAAAAATCTTATTTTTTTTAATTTTTGAAAGAATTTTAATTTTTTTTAATTGATGGGTTTTTTCAGCTCCTGGATCCTCTTGGCGGGATCTGAAGTACATTTACAAACTGATAGAAGATTCTTCCGGGACCGTCCTGGACACTTCTGAGACGACGGAACTGGGGACTTTCCTCAGGCCTTTTTTCCTTCCGTCGACGGATTACTCCCTTCTTATCCAGGCTTGTGTGGATCAGGACGACGAAGATTTTCATGCTTGTTCTCGACCGACAAACGTGTCTTTAAAAACTTCCTCGATTTCGGCGGATTCTGTAAATTTGCCTTCTGCTTTGATCTACACAGATCCTCAAGAAGGCGAATATTTGTCCACTTTCGACATCCTCGGAAGAAAATTCATCAACGACGAAAATTTTTTTCCGAATTTATCAGTTAATCCTCCTGATGTCGTAGGATTCGACAATTCCACGAAATCCATCTACACCGCCACCAGAAACGACATATCGGTTTTCAGAGTTTATCCTTCTAGAGTCAAATACAGATTTTTGGACTTTTTGAGCATCACTCATCTGACTATCCTTCCAAGTAAAGCTCTTATTGTTTTTTCAAGCGCTTACCAGATATACCAATACAGACTTGCAGCCACTTTCGATCGAGTGTAAGTTTTTTTAATTTCAAAATTCCATAAAATCTAAAAACTTCAAAATTCCATAAAATCTAAAAATTTTAAAATCTCAAAATTCCATAAAATCTAAAAACTTCAAAATTCCATAAAATCTAAGAATTTCAAAATTACATAAAATCAAAAATATTAAAAATTCCATAAAATCTAAAAACTTGAAAATCTCAAAATTCCATAAAATCTAAGAATTTTAAAATCCCAAAATTATATAAAATCAAAAAACTTTAAAATTCCATAAAATTAAAAATATTAAAAATTTTATAAAATCTAAAAACTTGAAAATCTCAAAATTCCATAAAATAAAAAAAATTTTTAAATTCTTTAAAATCAAAAATCCTAAAATTTTCTTGAAATAATTTTTTATTTTTTTATTTTTAACGATTACTTTTTTAGAATCTATCAATGTGGAAAAGAAGCCTGTGACGAAATCATAGGATTGACTTCAGATGACGTGAATTCCGTTGTTTATTATTTGCTTCAATCCAAAAACGGAACTATTTCGCTGTTCGAATTCAGCACGAATCAGCTTGTTTCGAAATTTGTTTCTTCGGTTTCTAGTTTTCCGGTGATCAAACAGTTGATATATTCTTCCGGGATTTTTGTCTTCATTTCCGTCGACGGAAAAGTCGGGACATTTGACAAATCCCTTTCGAAGATCCACTACAACTTCGGGATCGGGCATCCGAGGCTCATGTTGGCTTCGGTTCCTTCTGAAGACCAGTCAATTTCGTTTTCGAAGAAAATTGAAACAGGAACTCCGACTTCAGGAGTCCTAGAATGGAAAATGGACAAAGAACTCCAAAAGGGTACTGTAATTTACAAAATTCAACTTTTCAAAGACAGATTGGGAGGCGAAAGAACAGTGAATATTTCGCTTACAGATTCTTATTCTATTTCGGCTTCTGTTTTGGAAAATTGGCCGTCTCAGCAGAAATATGACGCTGTTGTGGACGCCATCACGGCATGGACAGTGGTGTCGATGAATGCTACGGAGTTGACTGCCCCGACGAAACCCCCCACAGCTCCGAGGAATCCTAGAATATTCGTGACTCAACAGAAGACTGTAGACGGGGCCAGAGCCATCATAGATGTCTTCTGGGACGGTCCAGCCGAGTGGAACGGGGAAATGCTAGGGTACCTGGTCAACTGCTCCGTCACCGACGGCACTTCCACCCCGAGCACCTTTGTCCAGGAAGTTTCTGGAAAAGAAAGTCCTACGTATTCCTTCAGCGTCAAATCCGGGAAAGTTTCGTGTGCCATAGCCGCCACGAATGAAAAAAACCTCATAGGTAAATACAGTAACCAGGTTACTGTAGATTCCAGTGATGTTCTGCCTCTTGTAAGACTCTTCGCCATCGATTCTACAAACAATCTGATTTCCATCTCCAATTGGTCGAATATCTTGGGAGATGTCAGGATCAGGAAACGGTCAGAAGGGTCTTCAGAAGACGGTAGAGTTTTTACTTCGTTAGGTATTAGAGAAGATAGTAGAATCAAAAAACAATCAAAAACACCTCCAGAATCCCAGAAAAAATCTTCATTGGATATCTTTGAAAAAATAAGAATCAAAAAACAATCAAAAACATCTCCAGAATCCGAGCAAAAATCTTCTTTTTTGACTATTTCTGAATTCACCAGATTCAGAAGACAACCTGCCAAGGCTCCTGAATACCAAGGAATGGCTTTTGTGGACAACAAACTTTATGCCATCAGGAAAGAGGACCTTGCCCAGCCTTTTGCGGTCATGTTAGATGTCAACGACAAAAATACCGTACTTCACAAAGTTCAATTGAATCTGGAATTTCACGAAATCGATGCAGTGACGAGTGATTGGGTCGCGAATCGACTTTTGTTCGTTGCAGGACACGATATTTTCCAACTTGTTTTGGATACTTTTGAGAGTGTTACTGTAGCTACTCCTCAAAGAATTTTTACTTTGTCATCTGGAGCTCAAAATGCCAAACAACTGATTTTTGATCCTTTTGCGAATATGGCTTATCTTCTGACGAAAAACGGATCGTTATTCAGAATCGACATCGTTCACGAAACAGAACAGAATCTGGCGGTGTCGTTGGACTGTCTGAAGTCCCAGACCGTGACTTCGCTCGTGGCCGACTTCAGATGGAACAGGGCGGCTTCTCCGACGATATACGCCCTCACTTGGATCGGACTGATATCCTTGAAACCGAATTCAGGGAAATGCTCGGAAGTCGATATTGATTGGGATAAAGTCGACGAAAAAGGTCCAAAATCAATTTCATCCATAGCTTTGGCGGACAAACTTTTCGTTTTTGGAACAGCAACGAATTTAATTACTTACGATAGAACTGATGCTACTTCAGTCGCCATCCCGATTCAGAATACTCCCTTGAAGCAGATTCTGGCCTTAAGTCAGTCTTCTCAGCCTTACCCCGAACGGTCCTGTTTCCAGTTGCCGAATCCAGAAACGATCCAATTCAACGTGACAAATGAAGGCAGAAGCGGGGCTTTGATTACTGTAACTGCTCCGATTCCTCCGACGGCTTGTCAGAATGTCAGTTTCCCGCCTACTCAATATGAAGTCTACTTTAAAAGAACGAAAACGGATAAAGTTAAGCACTTCAGAAGCATCAGCAACCAGATCCACATCGAAAACGGAATTCTTGATAAAGAAACAGAGTAAGTTTTTTCAGAATTTGAATAGCTATGGTGAGCTTCTGGAATCTTGGATAACTTCAAGAAGGATTCTGAGACTTTTGAAAATTATGTAGAAGCTTCTGGAATCTGTTAAAATTTCGTGAAAATTTCAATAATATTCTAGAATCTTCCAGAATTCCATAGAAGTTTCTGGAATCTTTGATACTTTCGAGAAAGTCTAGAATTCAATAAAAAAATTCCAAGACTTAAAAATTATCTAGAAGGTTTTTGAATCTTTGATAATTTCGAAAAAGTTTTTAAAATCCAGTTAAAAATTCCGAAACTGAAATTTTATAAAAGTTTCGAAAGTTCTATTAAAATTTCAGAAATTTTCCAAGATCTTTTTGGAAATTTTAGAATCTTCCAGAATCTAGTTCAACCATTAAAATTCAAAAATTTTTTAAAATCAAATAAATTCGTGTCGGGACCATTTCGTCATAATTTCTAATTTTCACAAAAATATTATATTTAACTTTTTAGTTACGATGTGTATCTTTCTTGGTTCAACCGGTATTACACTTACAAGGATCTCTTTTCGGAGGTCAAATCCTTCAGGACGGGATATGGATATCCGACGGCCCCGAGAGATCCGGCGGCCTTTGCTTTGACTCCGGATACGGTACTTCTTTATTGGAAACTTCCGTTCTCCCTGAATGCCCCTAAAGAAGAAATCAAATACCGTATCAGTCAACAGAGCAGTTCTTTGGCCGCTCCGGTGTCGATTGGAGCGAAGCAGTTCGAGAATGGATCTTTTTCGAACAGCTTCAGAGACATCGTTTCTTGTGTTTTGGATCCTTGTCAAGCCAAAATCGCAAATCTACGACCGGCTTCTGATTACAAATTTTGGGTCACGGCAGTACATGTGACGAGATTGACCCCGACCTTCGGAGAGGACCGAGAAGCGAATTCTGAAGCGGCCCTCGCGAGGACCGCCGACATCCCCGGGACCCTCAGACTCGACAACGAAACAAGTAACTCTTTAATGTTGAGATGGAACTCTCTAGAACCAGAAACGGCTCCGCAAGTGATCGACATCCAGTACAGATTAAGTGGGGCAGATTCGTCCTGGACGTCGTACCCCAACAGTACCTTCGACCCCCAGGTGAACTCCGTCGTGAACATCACCATCCCTTCATTGAGATCCTCCACCGCTTACGATTACAGATTTGTCGCCACATACAGTGGGAAATATAGCTATGATGAATCCGAAAAGGTTTTTATTGAACAATTTTATCAACCTACTCAACAGGCCAGAACGAAGGCCGGAACCCCCTCGTCCCCGACAAATGTCGAAATCACCAAAGAAAAAGCCTTCTGGATTCTGAAGTGGTCTGTTCCTGAAAACGACGGTGGAGCCCCTATTGAATCCTATGCCGTCGAGTACCGGCCAAACAAGACCGCCGAATGGGAGATCGCCGAGAGAGGGATACCCGGCGACAAGCTCTGGTGGAGACTCGACAAACCTTCTGCTTATGCTCCTGAATCCCAATTCAGAGTCAGAGCAGCAAATTCTGAAGGTTTCGGTCCATATGGATTCACTCAAGAAGTCGAAGTCAAAGAAGAAGCCAGAGTCCGGTTTTATTATTACATACTGTGGATTTCGATGATTATCTTCTTCGCTCTTTTAGCCATCTCCTTCGCGGGAATATTCTTTAGTGAGTTTTTTTACATTATTTACTTTAATAATCATTAAAATTCACGAAAAAAAAATTTATAATAATTGTTATTTTTAAATTCCCGCGCAAAGTGAGAAAACTTTACAAAATGACAAAAATGGTACATCTGGCAAATCGACCCGCACTGTCCTTACTCGCGTTCTTTTTTTATTTTCTTATAATCCTAAAATTCCCCAAAAATCCCAGAAATTTACTTCGAAATAACTTCTTAATTTTTCAACTTTTAATTTTTACGGTAATCATAACTATTCTAGTCCATAAAAACAAGAAAAAAGAAAAAAT
Organism: Halicephalobus mephisto; assembly: GCA_009193035.1. Lineage (NCBI taxonomy): Eukaryota > Metazoa > Nematoda > Chromadorea > Rhabditida > Panagrolaimidae > Halicephalobus > Halicephalobus mephisto. The sequence continues at coordinate 64,496 of SWDT01000564.1, forward strand.
GAGGAAATTCAAAGTCAACAAAGTCATCAAACTGGACGACCTGAACCTCGAGTCAGCTGAGATTCCGAAACCTTTCCAGAATGACCTCAAAAGTAAGTGTTTATATATGAATATTTACTTATTTATAAATAGGCATTTATGTATGAACATTTGCATATATATAATTATGTATAAATATTTATTTGTGATAATTTCAGATTTGCCTCATGTTTCTCGAGAGTGCGTCAAGGTTTCTGAAAAAATCGGAAAAGGGTCCTTCGGAGAAGTCTATCGAGGAGACGCTTGGAATCTCCCGTTGATAGGATCGAAGAGAGTGCCTGTGGCCATCAAGACCCTCAGGGAAGGCCATACCAACGAAGATAAAATAAAATTCATCAAAGAAGCTATTTTAATGAAGTAAGTTTTGATTTTTAAAGTGAAATATTAACTAAATACATACTAATTTGTAATTTTTAAAAATTTTCGAATGTCTGCAAAAAAGTAAAAAAATAAAACTAACAAGTTATTACGAAATTCACTTTTAAAATTTTCGGATTTTCTAGAAGTTTATAAAATTCCGTTTTGAAATAATTCTTTTCCAATTTCAAAAAAATTTTAATTTTCAATTTTTATAATATTTTTGCAGTAATTTCGACCATCCGAATATTGTGAAACTCTTGGGAGTCTGTTTCGATGCTGAACCTCATTTCATTATTCTCGAATTGATGGAAGGAGGAGATCTGCAAAATTTCCTGAGGTCCTGTAGACCCCAAGATTCGGTGCCTTCTCAGTTGTCTTTGAACGAACTTTTCTCCATCATCATCGACGTCGGGAGGGGCTGTGCTTATTTGGAAATGCACAAACATGTTCATCGAGATCTCGCTGCGAGAAATTGTTTGATAACTTCGAAATCCTTGACGACTAGAGTGACTAAAATCGCGGACTTTGGATTAGCCAGACAGATGTACTTGAATGAATACTACAGAGTGAGAGGAGAGGATTTCCTTCCTCTCAGATGGCTCGCGGTGGAATCAGCCATGGACGGAGTATTCACGACGAAAACAGACGTCTGGGCCTATGGAATCCTCTGTTGGGAAGCCTTGACCCTAGGGGAACAACCGTACCGAGAACTGATGAACAGCATGATTCTGCCTTTCCTGAGATCAGGCAATCGTCTCGAGAAACCCAACGAATGTCCGGATGAGTTGTTTGATGTGATCCAGAGTTGTTGGGATGCCAATCCTGACAACAGACCCTCCTTTGCCGAACTTGTAAGACAGTTGGAAGCTCTGCACAATCGTCCAGAAATGAGGGTAAGTTTTCAAAAAAATAAATTAATTAACAGCCACTCTAAATAACTATACATTTTTAAAATAGAAATTTAAACTCTAAAAATTAGATTGTCTCCTTTGAGATATTTTTTGGCTGAAGTTAATGAATTTTCGAATTTAAATATCTGCGTCAGAGCTCCGTGAACCAGGTGGGGTTACGTGAGGGATATGGTAGTTTCTTATTTATCTGAAAAATTATAAAAGCGAACACAATAATCATGTATTAACTAGTCAATACTCGGTCTGCCATATACAGTATGTCCATTGTCTGACACGTAGGGTGTTTCCCTCCGAGACCGTGTGTTCTGGCTTACGTGCGCAATAGTCAGTTAATACGCTGATATAAAAGTTGGGATAGAGATAAAAGTAACATAAATCTTCACTAGAGCAAGAAAACTGATATAATCTATATACAATCATCTCGACACACAACCGAGAGCTTCGTTCCTGTTCTACAGTACACTACGGTCCCTGATATTCAGGTCATCATTTCTGATGCTCTCTCTGTCATGGGATGTTTCCGTTTCAAGTCTTTATCTTCCAATTTTTACAGTTTTAATTTAAAAATTAAAAACGAAAAATTATTTTAAATAACTTTACATTTTTTATATAGTATTTTAAAAGTCATTTTAGATAAGTTCCAACTTTTTAAAAGTTTTTATATAAAATTTTAGGTATCTTTAAAATCCAAAGTCTTCGGAATCTTGAATTTTGAAGGTTAACTTTTGATTCTGATTTTAGACTCAGGATCTATGAGTTTTATTGCATTATAAGTGGTTTTTGTAGTTTTAACTCTAAAATTGGAATATAAACGTTCGGGACAGAAACGTCTGGAACAGAAACGACACGTAATCGCTCTCTTCAGTCTAGTTTCTGTCTTGACAATCATCACTCTATGTAATTTTAATAGTTTAGAAAATTAGAAACGGTAATATTTTTCAGAAAAGAAAAATGAACGTTTACTTTCATTTTCTAAAAAGTACGCACATTCCGGAAATTACAAATAACACTTTATTAGCAAAAATTCACTCATTGGTTAATTGGTGATTGGTCAATTGATAATTCCTGTTTATTAATATTTGTAAAAATTTAATATAAAATATCTTAAAATTTTCAGAGTAATTCTCCCTTCCCACTACATCAAAGCGGATATATCAACAGTGGTTTTGACGCTTCCCATGATTCAAGCATTGGTCAAAGTGACCATAATCACCGTCGACAAAGTGCGGATAATCATAGATTTGATAAAAGTGGTTAGTTTTTTTCCTTTTTTATTTAAATAAAAAATTTTTTTTTAGAATCAAGTAGAAAAGCCTTAGGATTGCCAAGTCATCTTCGACAACGAAATAGTAACTCAATTTCCGGAGAAAGACCAGATTCTGCATTTTCTGTCCAAACAGAGATGACTACATGCGAGGACATCGGTGACGATTACGAGATCCCTAGGGGCCAACCGACTCCTTCAAGCATATCCTTGAGCAGTTCCAGTGGATTCCATACTTATCAAAGATCAGCCAGTCCTACTGACTCAAAAAGAACAGCTAAAGTTAGTCGGGTATAAGTTCTCACTTACAAAATTTGGGTAACAGAATTTTCATTTTGATATTTGTAAACAATAAACATATTATACAAAAATTATTCTTCCAGTGGCTTGAGACCAAGTTTAGCTCTGAGAGCATTGGCTTCTTCGATTTCGTCTCTTTTGCTCGATCGACTTTTCGGGGATTTGGATCGACTTCTTCTTCTCGAAACGAGTCTAGGCTTATGTTTCCTTCTGTCTTCCTCATCTGAAGAAACTTCTGCTTTCTCAAGATCTTCATCCAAAGTCGAAACATAAAGTTCCAACATATCCGCTTCTTCTAAGGCTTGTCTTTTCTAAAATAAAATCTAATTATTTCAATCAACTATTATAAAACCACAAATAAACTTCGTCACGGAATTACCTCGCCATGAAATCCAAAAATTTCATAAAAACTACAGTAAACTAAGCAGTAATTCCCAAATTTGCGATATTTTGTAATCTTATAATTTCATAATTAATGTTTTAGAAGTCTATTCTCTTCAAGAAAATTTAGAAATTTCTGAATCAGTCACAAGATTAAAACCTGTCTACTTCCAAAAATTAGAAATTATATATTAAAATACCAATAAGCATTCCGAAAATCATAATCAACTAAAAACTCGCCGAAAATTTTCCTAATTTAAAAAAACCAACCGCAATATGTGGTAAAGTAATTCCCAAATACGCTTCTGATCGCAGCAATTTATCAATAAATTCGTCCATGTGAATCAGTTCAAATCTGCCGTCCTTGTTCATGTACCGTAATTTCCTGTAGTCGTTATATAAGGGTTCTAAATACTTGTAAATCTCCACTGCTGTAAACGTCAATCTTATATAAAACGCTCCCAAAGCTCTGATGTATTTGAAATCATCTTGTCGAATAAATTCAATAATAATGTCCTTTTCCGGTTGAAGTTGGAGCAATTTCAATGTCAAACAAAGAAAAGGCGTAGCTTTAAAATTGCCTCCATAAACTCCACCAATATACCTGAGTTCGATTCCTTTGTCGATAACTTTCTCAGCAGATAGACCAAAACATTCTTCTTTCCAGTAAATAGATTCATAAATACGTTGTTTGATAATTTTCTCGATTAAATTTTGTGGATTTCTACCTCTTACAACAGCTCCTTCTTTCTGAGTTCTGTTCGCCATTTCGTATTTCCTAAAATTTACAAAATTAAAAAAAATCATAATAAAAAATCGTAAAAATCACACAAAAACTTAAAAATAGTTATAAAAATCTAAAAATTACTATAAAATTTTAAAATAATAACATAATCAAAGAAAAAAAACAATAAATATATCAAATTGAAAAATAATCATAAAAATAATTATATAGTAAAAAATCTTTAAAAATTATTAAACAAAAAGTTTAAAAATAATCAGATAATCAACGGCAAAAAACCGATATATTAAATTCAGAATAAAATTCAGTTATTTATATACCAAGAAAACCCATTGATTCCAGACGAAATCCCCCAAGTCCATGTAGACAGGAATTGGCGGGAATGATCTCAGATCTTGAGAAATATGTTTCGAAATTCCAAGATTTACAGAAAACAATACCCTTCAATACTGAAAATTATTCAAATTTTTATCTTTCTGGTGTTTTCTTTTTTGAACTTTCTGCCTGATTTCCTCCAGTGAGTTCTGGTTTCCTTGTTTTTGTAGAAACATCCTCATCACTTGAACTCGACAAAAGCTCTGGGTCTTCTTCCATCTCGACGTTTTCTGATTCATTTTCGAGAGTTCCTGTTTTTTCTAACATGGCAACTTTCCTGGCCAGTTTTTCCTCTTTTCTTCTCTCCAGGTCTTCAGCAGTGAATCCTCTGACGATGTTTCTTTTGTTCAACATTGCTCTCAGAAGTGCTTTTTTGGTTTTCATTTCCGTCCTCAGGGTCTCGATGTACTTCCTTTCGTCGTCTCCTGCATTGCTGCCTTCTTCTTCCAAGGCTTCTAATTGGTCTTCGTAGTAATTTTTAGAAGACTGATATTCCTTCTTTAAATTGGAAATTTGTTTTTCCATTTTTCTTGCTTCGTCGTTCATCGGAGATATAGGGTCTAGGTCCTCTTCCTCTGCTTCGTCTTCTCTGACTTCTTGCCCGAGTAGAGACAAGCCTTCAGCTCTACACAGAGTTTCCCTCAAAACCAAGTCCTCATCGGTAGGTTCGGTCATCGATTGGATCATTTTTGCTCGGGATGGAATTTTGGCGAATTTGTCGAGGACTTCTTCCTGTCTCCTCTCCAAGTCTTCTTCATCAGAATCGTGATACAACCGTTTGTGGACTTTTTTGGAGAACTTTACATTGTCGTCAATTCTGCCCGGCAGCGGTCGTCTAGGTTGGGTTTTTAGAATACTTTGTTCCGCAAGAGCCGGATCCATTAGAAGTTTCGGGGAATATGGATCGATAGAATTATCCATTTCATCATCAGAATCCATATCGACATCGGACAATTCATCTTGAAGGTCGTCGACTGGTTTTCTTTTGGGTATTGCGTTCTTCAGGTGGATTCTCAAAGAACAGGCCATTTCGTCGACGGTCTCGATCTGGTGTTCGTTCAATGGAGGACAACAATTGAAATCCCCGGACATTAGGGATTCTTCCATGAGATTCAATTGCTCATGTAATCCGCTTTCGATGTCCGCCAAGGATTTCTTCATCGCCGTCGCCAATTCGTCCATTTTCTTATTCGTTGCCTAAAATAGAAAATTACTTCAATTTCACATATCAAAATCATTACCTGTTTATCCTTGCTGAGTTCATTGATACAATTAGTCAGATGTTCAGCGAGATCCGTGATCCTCCTCTCGACCAGGACACTGGGGTCTTCGGAAATCGAGATAGACTGCCTCGAAAAGTCCTCGATCGGTCTTCGAGGAGACATCGGGGATGCACTTCCCTCAGGTGATGCCGACATTTCTAAAAAACCAAAACTAAAAAAATATTCAAAAAACAAAGAAAAGTTAAATTTCGAAATTTAGTCATTCGACATTTGGCCAAAAAACCAATATTATTTTCGAAAATCTTCAAAGAGATGTTACATAATTATTTCCTCCTGATGATAGGGATATTTTCGGGGTAAATAAAATATACAATAAGAAATTCAAAAAGCAGAAAATCCGAAGAAGAAAGAAAAGCTGAATTTCAGAATTTAGTCGTTGGACACATTTCGCCAAAATTAATCCTCAACATGTTATTCAATTTTCGATGCATTTGTTCAGTTTTAATTTTTAATTTGATTTTATATTGATTATTGTCTTGTTTTTGACTAGTATTTCCAAGGATGTTGAATAAAGAACAGAAAGCAACGGTCAGAAACGCTTCCAAGAAGGCTTTAAATGCGATCGACAACTTGATCCTCAAGGTAAAATTGAAATTTAATTTTTTATATAAATATCCTTTTAGGAAACAATTCCAGAAGATGGATGGTCGGAAGGCATGCTTGTTCAACTCATGGAATCCCTTGCAGCTGCTGATTCGAACAACAAGGAGGATTCCGTGGGGGCCGGGGAACGGGAGGGCAGAGTCGTCTGTCCCCTCGTGAATCGGCTTCATTTCGGGTAATTTCATAATCCCCATATATGAACTACATAACTAACACTACTCCTATGATTCCAGGATGAGTCACGGCATCGGAAGGTCTGGGAACATTGTGGAAGCTCAACCCAAAGCCCTGGGTTCTTCTTTTTTGAATTCCATTTCCAATAATTTCGCTCTGGAAGCTCTGCAAACCCTAGGTTCGTTTTTTAAATTAAAACTAATTATTGTACTAATGTAGAAATTAGAAATTGAAGTTGTTAGAGAACTTTATGGAGAGGAATTTTTTGTTTTTGGGTGAATTTGGAAGATTTTCTGGAATTTTAGGTACATTATTGTAAAATTCAAAAATCATTATCGTTACGAAATTGTTTTGAGGTAGATTTTTAGAAGTTTTTCGAAACTAAAATAGCCTAGAATTTCGGTGGTTATGGTTATGCCGTAATCTTGCACGATTTCGTAACCGACTTTTTAGAGTCATGTCTTTCTTCGATTGCTTTCAAATCTTCAAATTTCGAGTTATATAGGCTATAAAACCCTCTATCTACCTTCTGAAGTTGATTTTTATATATGAAAGTGTTCATAAAAACTGAAAAATTTACCTAGCATCATAGTACCCCGTTAAAACTGAGTTTTTAAAAATTACTTTTAATTATTTCAGGTTTGAAAAGTTGTCAGAAAGCTGTATTACTGCCAGTTTGTACAGGAATGGCCTTGACTCTATCGTTATTGACCTTGAAGCAGATGAAGCCTCAGGCAACCCACGTGATTTGGTCAAGGATCGATCAGAAGTCTTGTTTCAAATCAATTCTGACAGCTGGACTGATCCCTATAATCGTGGAATTGAAGGTGATCAAGGACACTGGATCCTGTAAATTCGATCTTGCGTTGGAGGAAGAAAATCTCGAATCCGCGATTTCTGGGTTCGATCCTTCTGAAATCCTTTGTGTGTTATCCACGACATCCTGTTTCGCTCCCAGAAGACCAGACGACTTAGAAATGGTCTCGGAATTCGCAAGAAGACACAGTATTTTCCATCTAGTGAACAACGCCTACGGTCTTCAGTCTTCTTTGATGGTTTCGAAACTAGAAAAATCCCTAAGTCTCGAAGGAGTGGACTTGTTCGTCCAATCCACGGATAAAAACTTCCTTACTCCTGTCGGTGGATCCATTGTTGGATCGAGGAAAAAAGAACTTATTTCGATTTTGGGGAAAGTGTACCCAGGAAGGGCCAGTGGAATCCCCAGTCGTGATTTCGTGCTTACCGTACTTCATTTAGGGAAATCTGGTCTCAAGAAGATGGTCGAAAACAGAACAGAATTGAATACTAAATTTCTGAAGGAACTCCAGGAAATTATTCCCGACGTTTGGCAACCAGAAGAAAACGATATTTCTATAGGTGGGTATTTAGTCATTACAGTATCCCCTTAGGGCTCAAATCGAGGAATTTTTAAATTCTAATAATTTTAAAAATGCTCCAAATTCCACCGTATATCCTCAAGATTCAGATTTCGAAAATTTTGATAACTAAAAATGTCCTGAATCGTACTGTATTTCTAATAAAAAAATTTTAAATTTTAAAAACATCCTAAATCCTACCGTATTTCCTTTAGAGATTGAGAAATTTTAAATCTAAAAAATTTGTTAAATCTTTGAACATCTCTTTTGTGTAAGTTTTCATATATGAATTCAAATCTATGTGATTTTTAAATTTTTCACAATTAATAATCGAAATTTAAAAGGATTATGTAAATTTTAATTTGGATTTAAGCATAATATTATTTTTTGATTTTTTTAACATTTGTCGTTTTTCCATAATTTCTGATCGGAATTTTATATGTGAATTTAATTCTTGCGTATTTTTTGCACTTTTTAGAACTCATGGTTAAATTTAGAAATAATAAATGCGGTTTTTTCAGCAATATCCCTGAACCACATCTACGGCAACGACTTGAAGCTGAAACTGGGTGCTCTTTTGTACTCCAAGTACAAGGTGACCGGTGCTCGGGTCCTGGTACCGGATGGACATGTGACGAAAATTAATAATTATGAATTCAGAAATTTCGGATGTCATTCAGATTCCAACGATGTTGGGTATCTTACGGTAGCTTCGGGCATCGGGATGACAGAAGAGGAAGTGACGAAAGTGGTTGACAGAATCAGGAAGGCCAATGACGAAATCAGCCAAGAAGAACAAAAAATAATCAAAAACGGGTAGTTTTAGATGCAAATTTTTAATGTCACATATCCTAGTACTGGAAAAAATAAAGATTTTTAACGAAATGGTCTCGACACGAATTTATAAAAACTTTTAAAATATGAAGTTTTGGATGATTCTGGAAGTTGTATTGGATTCTGGAAGGTGCTAGAAGCTTCCATGGAGGTTTAATGCTATCGAAAATGAATTTTACTGCGAAATGGTCCCGACACGAATTTCCTGAAATTGCAATTATAGATAATTCTAAAAGCTTTATGAGATTATAGATGGTTCCAGAAGCTTCTACAAAAATTTAATGTTATTAAATACGAATATTTTTACGAAATAGTCTCGACACGAATTTTAGAACTTGTTAAAAATGAAACTAACCTATGTAAAGGTTTTAATTTTCATGATAATTATTCCATAACTTACGTTTTGGAAATATATTCTATGAAAATGGATCCTGAAGGTTCTACACTGGGGTTACGTGGGACGCAACGCTTTTGTTCAACTTTTGGGATTAGTTTTCATATATGAAATTACCCATAAAGTTTTTGAAAATCCTACCTAACACCAAAATACCTCATTGAAAACGTATTGCTGTAACTATTAATAAAATACAGATAATTTTAAACAATTTAAAAAACACCACACAACGCAGAAATTACAAAATCGCTTAAAATGAAACTTGGAATGGAAATTCGGTCTTGACACGATAGTTTTACTCTTTCGTTGATCGGCTGAAGTCCTACTCTTCTTACGTTGTCTTTCAGTTGTCCTAAAGTTCATTGATGGAGGTTCCATGGCTTCACTGTAATTACTGTTCCAAGTTGGCTGCCAGTTATTCCAGATTCTTTTTCGGCAATTGCGGTCATATCGCGTGTGGAAAATGCATGGAAAAAAGTGAGTTAATTTTGCCTTTCATATATCGAATTTATTTTCAGACGTTTTCTCACCAAAATGCATGAAATGCAAAAAAGCAATTACGAAGATCATTGAAATTGATGAGAACATGGAGGAGAACGTAGGTTTGAATTTTTGTATAAAAATCACTTTAAATTTTAGGCCAGGAAATACTTCCAGAATATTGCGTCGATGTACGAGAATTTGTGCATATCGATCAAGAAGACAGTGGACTTTCAGATGAAGAATGTAAATAAACTCCTGAATCACAAAAAATCGAAAATTCGTGAACTCACCAGTAAAGCCGCGAAAGATGCGAAAACTCGCCAACTCTTGGTGCAACTTCGAAGGTTGGTTTTGCAATCGTGTTGTCACAAAATCAAAATTAATAGTTATTATGGAGTTTTCTTGGGAAGAATTTTTAGAATTCTAACGTGTTTTATAGCTGCTGGATTCTGGAAGACTACAGAATTCTATTCAAATTATTGTAGACATTGGAAGTGATTATCGCTATAAAATAGTCTTCAGACGAATTTCTAGAAAGTTCCAGAAACTAAAGTAGTCCAAGGAAGAATTTCGAGTTTCTTGATGATCATTTCGTAATCAAGTTTAGGAACTATTCTATTTAGGTAGAAAAACTTCTAGATCGCGATTATATAGGATATAACAAGCTTTATTCGTTCTCAAGAGTTAATTGTTATATATTGAAATATCGGTCGATATTGCAGATATTATAATTAACACCAAAAAACCCTTTGAAAATGAGTTTCTTTGCCTGTTATGTAAATTATCCATTTTCCAGAGAAAAAGAAAGGCTAGAGTCGGAAAATAAAGTATTACTGCAGCAAAACGAAAGTCTAAATCAGTCCTGGGTCGACACGACTAGAATGATCCTCAATGGAAATGGATTTGCGAATATGAGTGGATTTTCTTTCATGTTGCCATCAGAAACTTCGAGTTCCATCAAAAGTCCCGATCTCTTTTCTTAGTTATGGTTTATTAAGTTTAGTTTTAGTTTTTATTTGGTTTTATTTCGTTCAAAAGTTAAGTCCCCGGTGATTGAGGTGACAGTTTTAGGGTTTTCAGCTATTCTGGAGTTTGTAGATTATTAGTTACACTTCTGAAATTTACGAGAAACCAGTTAATTAAAAACTTAATTATTGTGTGATTTCATAATTTTGGAGAAATATTAAAATTGGTTTTTTCTATTATTGAAGGTTATAAAGGTAATTTTAATGTTTTGGATGTTAGAGGGCTTGGAGAGAAGATCATTTAGAGGAAATTGTGGTAATTTTATAGGATTGTTTTTATTAAATCTGCGGATTTGTAGTCTATACCATCTGGCATCAGTCACAATCACATATCTTTTCGGAAACATTTTGGAACCTATTATGTAAATCATGGATGGAGTGAGATTTACCACATATGCTGAAAATTACTACCTTGGACATGATATAGGTAGGACTTTTGTGTTTAATCAACTTATGACGAGATTTCAGGAGCCTAAGATGAATGTGGAGGCAGAAAGTACTAGATTCAGTGACTAAGTCAACTATTAGACATGGATCTGGGATACCCCTTTTGCAATAATAAATTTAATATGGAGATTCTCAAGCTAGAAGTGGATGTGATGTCTTTTCTAAATGCTACAATACTAATTATGAGGACACTCCAGTCGTCGGTTACAGATACATCCACAACAGTGATTCAGTATGTCTTCACTAACAATACTACTTTTGGTGATCTATTACGACCCTTTTAGATTAAATTCAACTTAAGGATATATTGGATTCTTTTATTTACAATACAGGGAACTCCCCCTGCCGTCTGGCAATTTCAATTAAATTGTTCTCAAACAAGGAAGACTCATTGCCGGCTTCAAAACTATCAACCAGTTTGGTCAATCCATTTAAGAACGTTCTGAAGCAATGTCTCGTCACAGCACTGGCGAGATTCGTCTGAGAGTAGGCACAAGGGATAACCATGGAGTCTCGTGCGAACTTATTTTTCCATTCAATTTCCCTTCTCAGACATGGTTCTCCTTTTGTGACGTCGATGGCGTAATTGTCGAAATCAAAGGTAGAATAAAACATGGCACATTCGTAAACCAGTCTGGTTACTGAAATGCTTTGTTTTTTCTTGTTGATGTACTGGACAAGTTGTTCGTCGTTGATGTCTGTCAAGGCAAATACATCGACGTCTTCCATCCTTTCGGGAATTCGTCGATGAAGAACTTCGATGTATCCGGCGTTTTGAAGGAAGAAAATCAACAAATGACAGAGGGGATTGTTCGAGATTAGAGTCATTTCTGGATTGTTCTGAATCCAGATGGAGAACAAGTAAACAAGTCCAGCAAGCCGGGCGTCGAGTCTTTGGTATGTTCTGATCAAGAAAGACCGCTTCAGGGCGACAGGGGTGTTGAATAACAAGGTGGCTTTGGCATTAGCGTTGGCAAGTTCCAGAACAAGTTTCTTCGAAGTCTAAATGAGTAACTTTAGAATTGTAAATATTTTAGGAAGTTGGTTCAAGATGAATTTTCTAGAAATTTCTGATTTTAAATAATAGTTTTAGAAGTTTCCATTGAATTGTAGAAATTCTGCAAGACTCCAGAAATGCTCAAGTTTCAGAATTTCCTGGTAATTTTAAAGTTTCGAAATGTCTAATTCTAAAAAGTTCTGAGATTCTTCGAAATTTTTTGGAAATTCTGAAGTATTTTAGAATCCCACAGTTTTCTAACTTTTTAGAATCAAGTAGAAAATTCTAAAGCTGTTTGATGAAGGATTTCAACTAAATTCTAAAGTTTGAAAAATTCCGGGAGATTCTGAATTCTGGAATATCTTAGAAGTTTTTAGCTCTAGAATCCAGAAATTTTGATTTTTGAAAATTCCAAAATTATTGAGTGTTTAAAAATTTCGGAAATTTTTGATTTTTGAGAATCTATGAAATTTTAAAAATTAAAAAATCCAACCCTTTGTCCTCGAATAACAGCACTTTTGAAAGAATTTGATTTTTCCAAAACTTCTTTCAACTTCTGAATCAACTGACTAAATTGGTCAGTTGTGAACGGCGTTAATCGTTTGTTTTTTTTCTCTCCGATGAGAACACTCAGAGAAAAATGGAACCAAACGAATTCTGGGATTTCTGAATTTTCGTCGAGTTTGAAATTGAACAAAGATCCACATTCATGAACTGTCGGACCTACTCCGTTGATTATGGCGTTTGGGATTACCTGGATAACTGGCTTGAGCACTTGGTTCACGAGTTGACTGAATTTTTCGTAGTTCAATCTCGGCATGGATTCGATGAATTTGTTCAAACTGGAGCCTTCGTATAATCTTTTTTCCAATACGATTTTTGAATTATCTTTGGTATCTTCTATAAACTTTCTGAAATTGGAAAATTGAAATATAAACTTTGATATATGAAAACCAAGAAGCAAAATCCATATATGAAAGTTTACATGAAGTTGATGTGGGAAAATTGATATATGAAAATTAATAAAATTTGATAAATGGAACTTCATATACAAAGATTAATAAATGAAATTCGATATGTGGAAGTTTACATGAAGTTGATGTAGAGACATTGATATATGAAAATTAACAAAATTTGATATATGAAGGTACAAAAAGTTCATATATGAAAAATAGACTTACGTGATTCTTTCATGTAATCCAGATAATTCGTCGCCTAAATTCCGGGATTCTTCATTATCTTCTTCGAAAATAGGGGAATTTCTGGATGACGTAGGATCTTCACTGGCAGTTTGAAGATCGTAGTCTTCTGGAGAATCAGATTCCTCCTGAGTTTTTTCAACATCATCTTCGCGAATTTCAGTTTTCAAAGATTCAGCATTGTCTTGTCCAGGGGTCTTAGTTGGGGATTTGGAGGGCTTTTGAGACTTTGTAGATGATGTTTGAACAGGTACAGTATCCGGAACAGAAGCGGCACTCGTGGGTATTTGTTGGACGCAGGAAGTGTTCTCCGGGACCGGTTGGACTTCTGATTGGATACTGTACTGGTGCTGGATGCCTTGATTGATCTGCATCGAGAGCCAATCCATGTTCACGTGCTGGCCCAAGGGGACCAGAGCGAGGGGGGCGCCGGGGACGCTGGAAGTCGGGACGGGGTAGTGGAGTTCGCCGTTGACTGACACAACGTAAGATTGTTCTGGATTCAACTGGACTGGATTACTTATTTGAAGCATAGATGACTGGCCTTGCAATTGAGCAGCTAACAATGCCGCTTGTTCGGCAGTTATCGTGATCGGGATATTCTGGATTTCCGTCGGGATTTGGATATAATTCGAAGGAATCATTTTAAAAATTATTTCATATATCAATCATAGAGTACTGGCAATGTTCTTCGAGCAAATCAAACTTAAATATCGAGAAAAAATGTATAAAATAAAAAATAATTGAAAAAATGACTTATTTAAAGAACAACCTTGTCCGTGGAGAGGCGCAAATGACCAGCGCGAGTTGCAAAAAGCGCACACTGCCAGGAAAAACTGGCCGTAGTTATTCGAATTGAAAAATTCCCAAAATTTACATTTATCCTAAAATTTTTTTAAATTTTCAAATTTTTCCAGATTATTTTAAAAAATTTAAAATTTTAGGATTTTATAGAAAATCTTTAGAAGATTTTAGAATTTTATGTAATTTTTTGAAAATCATTGAAACTGAAATTCTGGAGCCTTCTGAAGTCCCATGAAAATTTCCAAAATTCCGTAAAATCTTCTATAGACTTCCAGAATCTTAAGAATTCTTAAAATATTTAAAAGTTTAATAAAAATCTCATATCTATGAAAAAATCGAAAATTCGCGTCGGGACCACTGTAAAAATCTTCATTTTTAGAATAATTTTATAATCTCAAATATCCTTCTTTAGCCTTCCGGAATCTCCTAAAATATTCGAAAATTTAATAAAAATCCATATCTCTCTAAATTCGGAAAATTCGTGTCGGGACCATTTCGTAAAAAATCTTCATTTTTGAACTATCCTAAAATTCTATAAAATCTTTCGAAATCTTCTAAGATGGAAGCAAAAAATAAATATCCAAAAACAAAAATCCTGAATTTTCGGAAATTCGCGTCGAGAAAAAATTGTTTTAATTTTTAAAAACTACTTTTATTCCCGTTTTTTCTACATTATTTAAAACGATAAACGTGAATTCAACGGTCTGGTCATCTTCGCCGACGCCGAATGTTCTGTTTTGGTGCTTTCTGCGCTGGATTTTTCGAGGATGTTTCCGTCGAGGGACCCTGGGATCACGACCCCGTAGTTCCCTGTCGATTTGAAGTTCATATATGAATCGTTGAACATCTGCTGACTACTAGAAGTCCGACTTCCTTGTTGATGAAGTTGATCGAATTTCCTTCTGGATCCGGTGGATTTTATCGTTCCTTGATTAACTGGCACATGTTTTGCTAATTTTCTTCGTTTTCTAGTTCGTGTCGGGACCTCTTCTGGATTAACTTCTTTGAAATTAGAATTACAGAATCCACAACAAGAACAAATTTTGTTGAATTTCTGACTATGGTAGGTTTTCGTCAAGGGCAAATAACAGCATAAACACGGAAAAACACAAGCCAGCAACGAGAACCAGATTTTCCTTTTTGAAGAATTCCCGTTTCTGGACTGCAGTCGACGATTCACGAATTCAGTAGCCCAAGAGTACAAAGTGACCCTCTTGATCCAGCGTTCTACCGTATCCGGTGCATCTAAACAATCTCCTTTTTTGTTGTCTTTGACATTGTACCATTGATTACAGTACTTGCACCGTTCCCTCTGGATAAGTTCAAAACTGGCGTTCCTCATCGCGTTGTTGCTATAAGTGTTTTTCAAGTGAGCTTCCAACAAGGATTTAGATTTCGCAATTTCGCTTTCTCTGGCTTTACTGGAAAGTTTTTGAACTAACATGATTGATCCCGGATTCGAACTGGATCTGATGGATCTCATTTTACTGAATTTCAAAGAAGATGTTGAAGTTTTTTCTTGAATACTCGAACCTCCACTGCTGGAGGATTGAATTAATTTCGGCTTTGCCGAGTCACTTGTTTTCGGAGAGAGACTCATTTTTTTATAGTCTGATCCCGCTGAACTCGGTTCGTTTTCTGACGAAATAGAAGAAATAAAAGCAGGAGATCCATAGCATTTGTGACAATTGACGCAGGGAGAGACAGAAGCTAGTGTCAGCATCGTGCCTGAGGGTCTGGCGCTGTCAGGATCCACGGGAGGTCTGTCTTCGAAGTGCGTTGGAGGAAGCATAGAACACAGAAGAGGGTGTTCGTTGCTGTTTTCTTCTTCAAAACAATCAACTTCTTCGTTGAGATGATTAGTGACCGAAAGAGAAGGACAAAGACCCGAGGAGTAATTACTGACCATCAGATTCCTCTTCGGCCACGGTCTAGGGATTGCTGAAGGGGTTTCCGATGAATCCGTAGCCACAAATACGTCATCTTCCAAGTCATCTGTTGCGTCAAGATTAGATTCTCCTGATCCCGCAATTGCTGGAAATGATTAAAATTAATTAATCCTCGGGGACATCACTCACTCGACTTGCTTTGTCGACTTAGATGACTCAGTGCCTTCTGGAGTCTGTTGTGGAATTTAGAAGCACTATAATCACTCGCGAAAGACAGAGCAAACTTCCGGTCCCCTATCCTCCAGTGGTGGAAAGTCGGCAAGGCGCAGATGTAAGTCATGTGAGCGGCGAGAGTGCATTCAATTATCGTCTAAAATCCTATATAAAAAACAAAAAATTATACGGTAGTTGTTCCCCTGCGGCAATTCCCCTTCCGATTTGCATTGATTTCGAAATTTCTGCTTTTTAAATCAGTTTTTCCTTACTCGAAGGATGTGCCACGTTAATCCAACCATCAAGAAGTTAATATAAAAACGAAAAAAAAGATATAAATCTTACGAAATTAGAGAAGGAAATTCCACAGAGGATCAACTGTCAAATACTTAATTTTTTTGCCATTATATCACTTTTTTTAGTTACGTGATTGGCATCTTAGGGGATAATCCAGCTATTAAGAAAAAATTAATATAAAAAATATCACGAAATTAGGGAAGGAAATCCCGCAAAGTAACCACCGTACAAACAAAAACACAAACCTTGGAATCAGATTTCCTCTGGCATTGGATTGAGTACTCCCAAACTGGGGTCACTTTGGCCACGGCAGGGGCGGCTAGGGTGTTCTGAAAAATTTCATTAAGAATTAATTAATTCATATATGAAACTTGCATTATTTGCCGAATGATCTGCAGACCAGGAATTCCTTCCGGCAGGTTGGACAAGACTAGGGGATAACGTTTGCTGACAAGTAATCTGTTGAAGGAGGTTGACGTTGCAGAAAGAGGTAGGGAGGAAACCCCCTAAGGCATCGTCCCAAATAAAAAGCTGAGCCGGGACAGAAACGAGGCATTCTACCGTCAAGTGGTTTGTATGACGTCCTCGAGCATGTAATCCGTAACTGGAAAATAAAATTAAGGAATCATCAACCAAGTTCGTGGGTGGAAAAAACCATGCATCATTCACAAGGGAAATAATGCTTGTTTATTCATTTTTTCACATGTAAATTGATAAATTTCCGTTGTACTTGGGATGAGTTATGGGAAAAAATAAAATAGCATAAATTTCGCTTAAAAAACAAGTGAAATTGGTTGATTTTAGGTAAAAAGAAAGATGAACAAGAAATGAAAACAGTGAGCGTCGGTCCCGTAGCGAATAGTCCCTGATTTATTCTGTAGCCCTGTTTGCATAGTTGTCGTTCGGGCGACTTAGAAAGTCGTGTAAGTACAAGATAAATTAGGATCGCGCTTTGAGATTAAGATTTATAATTTATTTTTAATGAACCAATACGTAATAAACTACCGAATAGAAGGTATTAGTTCCGCAGCGGATGATTTCTGAATCATTTAGGTTTGCATAGTTCGAGTAACTTGTAGGAAATCACGTAATTGTAAGACGAATTAAAATCACATGTTATCACTCACTAGGATGTAAAATTCGTTTCTAGAGAACAAACAGACAATAAACTACCAGATGAAGGGTATTGGTTCTATAACAAATAATCCCTAATTCGGTAGGTTTGCATAGTTGTCGTTCGAGTGACTTAGAAAGTCGTGTAAGTATAAGATAAATTAGGATCGCGCTTTGGGATTAAGATTTAAAATTCATTTTTAATGAACCAATACGTAATAAACTACCGAATGAAAGGTATTAGTTCTACCACGAATAATATTTGAATCATTCTGTGGCTATTTCGTTAATCATAATTCAAATGATTTATAAACGAATCATGTAGCAGTAGAATGACTCTGACATCATGTTGGGGCTGGCATTTAAAATTTACTTTTAGGGAACGAACGCACAATAAACTACCTAATAAAAACCATTGGCCCTCCTATAAATAATTTCTAATTCAATTTTCGTCTACGAACTTGGTTAATGGTCTTCCAAAAGATCAGTAATCAAACTCATGGTTACAAAATGAACTAAAAATTGTTCATGTTGAAACCACATTTTAAATTAATTTTTGCAGGAAATTAAAATTTCTTAATTTAACCGTGAATCGTCCGTTTTTTCGGTAAATTTAATTAGTGACTATTTAAAAGAATAACGAAATTTATAACTATAAAATAAATGAACATTATTCCTGTCAGGACCGGAGTTTTAAACTTTACAGAACATTAAGGGATTTCTAAATAAGAATTTCATGGTTCCGTCATGAATAATTTTAAATTTATTCCTCAACGAATTTAGTCATTTATTTTTTAATTTCTTGAAGTTAAAAATTCATCGAAAATTGTGATGCTTACCTGTTTTCGGAATACAGAATAGGCCTGGTTCCCTTCTTGTCCTCGATGAACCTGACAGGAGTGCTGAATCTGGCTCCGGAAGAAACTGCCGAAGGTTTTTCTTCTACATTCTGAGTATCGGAATTTTTTCTTTTTCTATTTTTAGGAATATTAGAAACAGTATGTTCTTCAGAAAATAGATTCTCACTTGAATTCGACAGTGTAGAAGAATCAGAAGAAATCGATTCAGCCATCGACGTGAAATCCGAATCTTCTCCCGACTGGGCGCGTGCCAAAGCGAGTCAAAGTCAGCCAGAGTCCATGGAGTGGCCGCAGGAAAAAAGGAAAGACGGGGCTGACGAGAATTGAGTTTGTCGTTCTTTCTGCTTTTCCGTTTAATTTGGCATTTTTTTTCAGTTTTCGTCCTGGGTGGAAATTCAAAAGTGCAAAGGCCAGTTCTCTAGGTCACTGCGCGAACGCTCCGACAACAAACGACCCAGAGGCAATCGATCAATTTTCTGTTTTCAAAATTCAGAATTGTTCCAAAAATTTTTATAAAAATTGGAAATAAATTTTTCTTTATTATTTTGTACATTTTAGCAACATTCAAAGATCGTTATCAAAAGTTTGATTTTCGTCCAGAGAAATCAAGAATCGATTTCTGGATAATCTGCTTTTCTTCTTTTTCTGGTGCTGGACAAATGAAGGATTAAATCGCTCATTAAATTTTTGAAGAATTTCATGTTTTATATTTTGATTTTTTATAGTTTTCTAAAATCAAAAAAATTGTTTTTATACAAAAATTTCAACTTTATATAAAAAATTAAAATTTAAAAAATTATTTAAAAATTAATTTTTATATAAAAATTTAACCTTTTCAGCTTTTATATGAAAATTTGTAAAAATTTAAACTTTAAATAAAAATTGAAAAAAAATAATTTCAAAATTTAAAAAAAATAAATTTTTATATGAAATTTTTTTAAATTTTAAACTTTATTTAAAAAAATAAAAATTTAAAAAAATAATTTCAAAATTAAAAAAAATAAATTTTTATATGAAATTTTTTTAAATTTTAAACTTTATTTAAAAAAATAAAAATTCAAAGAAATTATTTGAAAATTTTAAAATAAAAAAAAATTAGATAAAAATAACTTTGTTGATATTTTTTTAATTAATTTTCAAAATAAGTTTTCAAAAATGAAAATCGAATTTGCATGACCAGTCAAGTTCAATCATGTTCAGCACTTGACTGGTCTCGACAATTTTGGAATTCCGCGTTTTCCAGTTCCACCCGATTTTTTAATGATTGTCTGACTCATTTGAACTAATATGTTTTTGTTGAAATTTATTGTTTTTTCTTGTTACAATTTCGCGGATGGTTTTGGGATTTTTCTGAATCTTAAGTGAATTTAGGATCAGCATCAAAATCCAAAAATTCTGAAAGTTTTTAGGATTTTCTAAAAATTCATATCGAGAGAATTCCGCGGGAAATTCCATTTATGATTTTTATAAATCTTCTAAAACCTTGTTGAAGTGTTTACAACTTTCAAAAATCTTATAAAACTGTAAATTGATATATGAAATCGTGATTTCTAAAAAGTTCTGAAAATTCGTGTCGAGAGAATTCCGCGGGAAATTCCATCTATGATTTTTATAAATCTTCTAAAACCTTGTTTAAGTGTTTACAACTTTCAAAAATCTTATAAAACTGTAAATTGATATATGAAATCGTGGTTTCTAAAAATTCGTGTCGAGAGAATTTCGCGGAAACGTTCGTCTTTAATTTTGATAATAGTGTGGTTTTCCCTTGAATTTTTTGCTTTCATTTCTACTATGGTCTAATTTAATGATAAGAATTCCTGACAATTGCACGTGTCTCGCCATTCGTGGTTCTTTATTTTTTGATTGATCTGTGCCGAGCTCTGTAAAACGATCGACATTGAATTAAAATTAAATTTTCGCGCAGCGATCAGACAAATCGGGCGAATGTCACAAGCAAATTGCAAATTTTATTTTAAAATTTCCATAAATCTTGAATTATCTATGATAATGTTGCAAGCAAAGTGCAGATTTTTGACTTTTATAACGATCAAACTGCTCCAATGTTGCGGGCAAAGTGCGAATTTTCAAATTTAAAATTTTTATAAATTTAAAAATTGTCATATCTGCCAGAATGTTGCATGCAAAGTGCGAATCTTACTTTGATTTTAATCTTAATACTGACCAAACTGCTCCAATGTTGCAGGCAAAGTGCGAATTTTCAATTTTAAAATTTTTATAGATGTTCAATTATTCGCTCCCCAATGTTGCAGGCAAAGTGCGAATTTTTCTTTGATTTTAATGTAGATTTGTCTGTTCCCCAATGTTGCAGGCAAAGTGCAAATTTAATTTTGATGTCGATCATTTCATAAATTTCAGTACTGATGCAAATTTTTCGTTTAGGGTCTAGACACGATGAAAGAAGAAGAAACTTACGACAGAAACAATGAGAAACCCTTCAAGAAGATAAATTCCCTCGATTTGGACGAAATCTCTCTCGACAGTCAGAAACGGCCTCCGGCAACAAGCGTATCTACTGGTCATCAAAGGTTTTTTATTTTTTATTTTTTTAAATAAAAATAATTTTTCAGTGAAAATGGGATTACGGTAAAAGGATTAATATGTGTTATTACTTTGTTCGTTATCAACTTACTAAATTACATGGACAGGTACACCGTGGCCGGGGTTCTGAGTGACGTCCAGGACTACTACAACATCAATGATTCTAAAGCCGGAGTTTTGCAAACTGTTTTTATTGTTTTTTATCTTATATTTGCCCCGATTAATGGATATCTAGGAGACAGATATAACAGAAAAATCATCATGGTCGTGGGATTGATCGTTTGGATTCTGGCAGTTTTGTCTTCAAGTCTGATCCCTAAAAATGATTTTTATATTTTTTTATTTCTCAGAGGTGTTGTTGGAATTGGAGAAGCTTCCTACGCTACGATTGCTCCGACGATAATTGCGGATTTGTTCACTGGAGTCACGAGAAGTCGAGTTTTGATGGTTTTTTATTTTGCAATTCCTGTTGGAAGTGGCCTAGGATACGTGGTCGGATCTGAAGTGTCAAAATTGGCCGGTGCTTGGCAATGGGGCATAAGAGTCACACCGATAGCCGGGATATTCTGCATCTTGGCCCTCATATTTATCATAGAAGAACCCGTCAGAGGAGCCGCAGAAGCCGAAGCAGGAGCAAAGGACGCTACTGTAGAAGTCAAAAGTTCATATCTCGATGACATCAAATATTTAATTTCCGTCAAAAGTTTTCTATTATCGAATGTCGGATATACTCTTGTGGTTTTCGCCACAGGAACTCTTGCATGGTGGACCCCTACGGCTATCCTATACGGTAAAGCTGGAGAACAGGGCGTAACAGATATCGATGATCCAGATTTCAAAAAGAAAAACAATTCATCTTTGATTTTTGGAGCTTTAACATGTCTTGGGGGAATCGTCGGAGTCACAACTGGAATCTTTACTGCACAGGTAATTTTTAAAATTTTTTAAGTTTCTAAAAATTTAAATTTCTTAGATTTTTTAAGTTTTTCCAAATTTTAATTTCTTGGATTTTTTAAAAGTTTTAATTTCTTGGATTTTTAAAGAATTCCTTAATAATTAAAATTGAAAAAATAAAAAAATTTCGAATTAAATATCCATGATATAGAAATTTTTGGCAATTTTTTTCAATGAAAAAATCACTTTTTACAATTAACAAAAATCAAATCAGCCATTTTTAAAATAAAAAGTACGAGTCATTTTTGGCGAACTGTTCCAATAAGCCATTTATTCCTAAATTAGATGCGAGTTAGACCAGTTATTTTTTTTAAATTAAAAGTGCGAGTCATTTTTGGCATTGTGTTCTAAAAACCATGCATTCCTTTTTACCGGTTGCGAGTCAGACCATTTATTTTTTTAAATTAAAAGTGCGAGTCATTTTTGGCATTGTGTTCTAAAAACCATGCATTCCATTTTACCGGCTGCGAGTCAGACCAGTCATTTTTTTAAAAATAAAATAATGGGAGTGATTTTTGGCGAAATGCTCCGAAAAATCACTTTTTATTTTAAGCACAAATCTGGCTGATTATTTTCTTAGAATCAACGTCAATCGGAATCATTTGACAATGTGATTCCAACGGATCATTCATTTTTTATCTTAAGCTGGAATTAGACCTATCATTTTTCCTCAAGATAAAAATCAATCTGTATAATTTTTGGAAAATCTTCCAAATAAATCTTTTTGATTTTTAAAATTAAAAACGAATCAATTAAAAAAATTAAAATATAAATTATCTTCAACGGTGTTCCGATTAATTATTTTTTGTTTAAAAATTAATTTATTTAAAAAAATTAGAATCAGTGAGTCACTTTTTACGATACTTTTTAATTATTTTAATATAAAAATTTATTTCTTTAAAAAAATTAAAATCAATAAGTCATTTTTGGCTATATATTTCAATTATTTAATTATTTTTTAATATAAAAATTAATTTAAAAAAATTAAAATCAATAAATCACTTTTTACGATACTTTTTAATTATTTAATTATTTTTTAATATAAAAATAAATTAATGTTTTTCTAAATTTAAAATAGGAATTGTTTTTAATATAAAAACAAACTTTTAAAAAAGCATTAAAAGTTATCTTGATTGATCTCAATTACTGTGTAATTTTATGTAAAAATTAACTATAAACAAATTTTTCGTAAATTAGCTCCACAAATAAATTCAATTTTATAAATTACGAAATTTTATATCAGCATATTTAAAAATATTAAAGAATTTAATAATAAACATTACAAAATAGTTTCGACACGAATTTTGAGAAATATAGGGATTACAGTAATCTAAGTAATATTTTTGAATTTTTTTGTAATTTTATGATTTTGGAATTAATATTTTGGAGATTTATTTTATTTAAAAAGAATTAGGAATTTCTGGATCAAAGTCATATAAGGTATGAAATCCTCTCTCTGCCCTCAGGGGCTATGCTCAAAGTACTTAGATATTTAGAAATCAGAACTGACATTGGACAAATTGCCAGAGGCAGATTATTTGGTTTTATTTTGAAAATCTTAAATACTAAAATTTTTCAGTTTTTAAAACAAGGAAAAGCTTGTTTCCGGTCATTCAAGACAGATCGAGGAGATCCCATCGTCTGCGGATTAGGGTCGTTGTTGGCGATCCCCTTCATGGTGTTCGGTCTTCGACTCGTGAACGACTCCCCGACGATCGGATACATTGCTGTATTTTTTGCTGTGACTTTTCTATCTCTAAATTGGGCTATTGTGGTGGATATATTACTGTACATCATAGTTCCTAGAAAACGAAATCTCGCAAGTGCTTGGCAAATTAGTATGTCTCATTTATTCGGAGATGCCAGTGGACCTTATATAATCGGATTAGTCTCTGATAGAATAAGAGGCAGTGATGACAGTCCACAAGCTCATTTTAATTCTTTAATAGATTCATTTTATATTCCTTGTGTTTTACTACTAATAAGTGGAATAGCTTTTTTCATTTCTGCCAAAACCATTATTCACGACAAAAATATATTCGAACAAGCAATGGGTAAGTTTTTTATTTAAAAAAATTAATAATTTCTAAATTTTAAATTTTAGTTTTTTTAAAATTTATTAATTTGTTAATTTCTAAATTTTAAATTTTAGTTTTTTTTTAAATTTGTTAATTTCTAAATTTTAAATTTTAGTTTTTTTTTAAATTTATTAATTTCTAAATTTTAAATTTAAATTTTTAGTTTTTTTTAAAATTCATTAATTTCTAAATTAAAGAATTTCAATTTTTAGTTTTTTTTAAATTTATTAATTTTTAAATTTTTATTTTTAGTTTTTTTTGAATTTATTTTTCAATTTTTAATTTTTAAAAATTTATTTTTTAATTTTAATTTTTTTAATTTTTTAATTTTTAAAATTTTAGGATATCGGAAAAAATCAGCCAAAGTCGGAGATATTGCCAACGGGAATGTTATAGAATCAAGCCGTTTATAATTTGTAGAATTATTAAATCTGTTTGTACATACTTAGCAAACTAATGTGATCACTGTTGTATTTGCTCAAAATTATGTTTAATTATAATTGTACTATTATAAACACTTGAAATTATTTGTGTTACAACTCCCGGAACGAATTTTTAAAATAACTCAGAAATTTTAGGAATTGAAAATTTTAGGAATTTTGTAGGATTCTGGAAGGTTCCAGGAGGTCCAATGCTACTGAAAATGGATTTCATCGAGAAATGGTGCTGACCAGAATTGTCAATTTCGAATTTTTAAACCCAAGATTGAATTTTAAAATTAAACTTCAAATTTCGAAATTAAACTTTTGAATCAAAATTTGAATTACGAAATCGATTTTTTGAATCAAACATTGAACATTTGGAGCAAAATTTGAATTTCGAAATCGAACTTTTAAATTCAATTTTCAACTTTAAAATCAAAATCCGAATTCTCAAATCGAACTTTTGAATTTAATTTTTGACTTTAAAATCAAATTTCGAAATTGAGTTTCGAACTTTTGAATCAATTATTGAACATTTAGAGTAAAATTTGAATTCAAAAGTTCAATTTCGAAATTTAATTTTTAACTTTAAAATCGAACTTTAAAGTTAAAAATTGAATTTAAAAGTTCAAAATCAAATTTCGAACTTTTGAATCACATATTGAACATTTGGAGTAAAATTTGAATTTCGAAATCGAACTTTTAAATTCAATTTTTAACTTTAAAATCAAAATCCGAATTCTGAAATCGAACTTTTGAATTCAACTTTTAACTTTAAAATCAAATTTCGAACTTTTGAATTCAATTTTTGACTTTACAATCAAATTTCGAATTTTCGAATCACATATTGAACATTTGGAGTAAAATTTGAATTTCGAAATCGAACTTTTAAATTCAATTTTTAACTTTAAAATCAAATTTCGATCTAATTCAAATTCAAAAATTGAATGTTTCATATTTGAACTTGATAGTTAAATTCGATTTTGAACTTTAGAGTTTTGGAAAATCAACAACTTTGTAAGTAATCGATGGAGAATAAATATTTTTGGTCTTGGTTGCTTGTAAGAACCAAGTCATTCGATTTTCCCGGCCACGAACTGGCAACAAGAAACCTCAGACAAACAAAACGAGTGACCGCTTGTTTTAGACCGATTTCCACGTTCAAATCGATTTTTTGACTGTTCTTTTATTTTTTTGGAAGTTAAATTTTTTTTTCAAGTTTGTTTGTCCAAAAAACAAGCAAGCTTTCTGGACCACTCCACCTGGCTTTTGTCGTCCTATAGTTCTGTGCATAAAATATTGATTTTCATTTTTTTTACAAAATCAAAAATATCTATATTTTAGAATTCTCGAGAATACAGATTTTTTAAAATCTCAAGAGTTTTCGAAAATCCCAAAATCTAAAAGATTTGCGGATTTTTAAAATCTTAAAAATTTTTGAATTTTCTGAAATCTTAATTTTTGGATTTTTCAGAATTTGAGAAATTTTAGAATTTTTTAAAATTTTAGAATTTTTTGGATTTAGAAAATTTTAGAAATTTTTAGAACATTGATTTTTGAATTTTTAGGATCTAGAAAATTTTAGAAAATTCTAAAATCTAAGAAATTTTAAATTCTTCAGAATTTGAGAGATTTTAGAATTTTTATAATAAAATAGAAAATATAATTGGCATTCACCCATATTTCGCCAGACTCAAATTTTGTATTCATTCACGTTTTGCCAAAATTCAGTTTTTTAATTTTTTTGAAATTGGATCCTTTAAATCCGAAAGTAAACTTTTTGGATTTACTTCTGAAATCTAAAATTCCAAAATTTAAAAATTCATATTGAGACATTTTTCTAAAAATTTCAATTTTTAATTTTTATAAATTTCGTAAAACTTTAATTTTCTAAAATTTTAATAAAATTTTTAAAATGCATTAAAAATTAAAATTTATATTCGAGATTTCAGAATCCAGAAATTTCAAAAAAATTCAAAAAATTTTAATTTTATAAATTTTATAAAATTTTTTTAAAAATCATTTTTATTTTTAATTTTTTAAATAATTCAATTTTTAAAATTTATTTTCAAAAAAAATCGATCTAGTTGACCAGTCCATTATTTGTTTGACCATTTTTTCCTTCTGAAAAGAGGAGTGAAGAATGTCCTCGAAACCTTCTGTTCCTTCTACTGGACAGTCTTTCATGTTTTTTCACATTTGAGCAAATCGGATTTAACTGTCCCCGAAAAAATTTGAAGAGGAATTTCGAAAATTTGAAAGCTGTTTGTAAATTTAAAAAAATATAAATTTTTATTTTCCGTTTTGAACTTTTGTATTTTTTAATAAAAATTTTTAAAAATTTAATTTGTCAAAATTGACTTTTGTAACGAAACAGCAAATCGCCTGAGGCGATTTTTCTCGCTTATGGTCTTTGGAGAAGATTACAGAATATCGTAAAAAATTCCGGAATTCTTCAAGATCTAGTGAATAATTTTAAAACTTTTTAAAATATTAAAAATACAAAATTCAAAACTTTTGGTCCTGATTGGAAAATATAAAAACTCGTGTCGAGACCGTTTTTGGAGTTTTTTTAAAAATAACTACTTTTTTTATAATATGATTTTAAAATTTTTAAAATACTAAAAATATAAAATTTGCAACCTTTGGTCCTGATTGGAAAATATAAAAACTCGTGTCGAGACCGTTTTTTGGAGTTTCATCACAAACATTTCCACGTTTTATGAAAATAATTTACAACCTTCTCAAATCATATAAGCATAAAATTCCACACTTTTCAATCTTGATTGGAAAAATAAAAATTCATATCTGAATCATTTTTGGAATTTTATTAAAATAGTTTTTTCATAATGATATAATTTTAAAATCTAAAATCATATAAACACAAAATTCCACATTTTTTGGCCTTAACTAAAAAACACAAAATTTTACAATTTTTAGTCTTGACTAAAAAGCACAAAATTTTACATTTTTTGGTCTTGACTAGAAAACACAAAAATTCGTGTCGAGATAATATTGCACAATATTGTGACAATTTTATTTAATTTTTATGTTTTGTAGCTTTGCATAAACACTAGATTATGTTCAGTGATTTCTGGTCTCGATTGGGAAGCTTTAAAAGTATCTTTAAAATGACGTCATGGAATTTTTGTATTTTCAGTATTATGATTGGATTTTTATTTTTTGGAATTTGAAGTTACAATTTTTATTTGACTCTGTTCCAGTCTGTTTCATCTGATTTCGAAAGACCAGGCACGGATCAGACACAACTATGCCATAATTTGCATAATCCCCTGAAATCCCTTTGTGGACTTTTAAAAGGACCCGGGTTTCCTTTTTCGAAGACTTGGATCAGCTCAAGTTATCAATTTTTCCACAAAATAAGGATTTCTCATTTTTATCGAAATTAAAAATCTGGAATTTTCGTGTTAAGACAAAAATTTTCGAATTTTTTCTTTTTTTAAAAATGTTTTTAATTCTGTAATTAATTTTTATAAAAATTAAAATTTTTGAGTTTTTTCTTTTTTTTAAAATTTTATAACTAATTTTTTATAAATATTTGAAAAATTTGAAATTTAAATTCTTTAATAAAATTAGAAAAATTTTAATTTTTTTATTCTTTGTTATTATTTGTTATGATTTCTAAATTTTCCAAATTATATTTATTTCGTTTATTTTCTCGATTAACTTTAAAAAATTAAATTTTTCAAAACAAAAATTTTTGAAAAAGAAAAAAATAAAAAGTTTCATATTTTAGAACGAAAAAATTAAATTCAAAAATTTAATCACCAATTTATATAAAATGGAATATTTTTTTATCAAAAAAAAAATCACCATAATTGTTGTGTCTTAATGTAAAAAAATTAAATATTAAATTCTATGAATTTATGAAAAAAGAACATATATTTTTAAAAATTAAAGTTTCGTGAATCCTGTATCTTACCGCGAAAATTTGATAAAAAAAAATCTGACCATATATTTAGGTAAAAATAAGTTTCCTCAAAAATGAATTTTTTTATTTTAAAAGGACAATTAGAATTAAATTTTATTGTTTAAAAATATTTTTTTAAAAAGTTTTTAAATTTATCTTTTCCAAGCTTCGTATCTTACCGCGAAAATTTGATTAAAAAAATCTGACCATATATTTAGGTAAAAATAAATTTCCTCAAAAATGAATTTTTTTATTTTAAAAGGACAATTAGAATTAAATTTTATTGTTTAGAAATATTTTTTTTAAATTTATCTTTTCCAAGCTTCGTATCTTACCGCGAAAATTTGATAAAAAAACCTGACCATTAAATTTTTTGATAAAAAACGAGACACTGATAAATGTCGATGATATTTCAGTATCGATCGACTTGAAGCCGTTTCAGCATATTTGGTCGACAGGAAACGTGACTAACGTGGAATTTTCATGTTTTGATGGTGTCCTGATTTTTCTGGAACAATCCTAGTTCCATCGATGTGTTTTGTGCCGTTTTGATTTTTTAAATTCAAAAATGATGGAAAAAAACATAAAATTGGTCGTTGTTGGAGATGCTTATATTGGAAAAACAAGGTCAGTTTTGTTTAATTTTTTAAAATTTATATTTTTCGATTATTTTAAACAAAAAAAATCAGATTAAATTTAAATAATTCGAAAAATTTATTTTTATTAAAATTTAAAAAAATACAGTATCCATGCTGAGAGATATTTGAAAATTAAATTTCGCAACTTGCGGGCAACATGGCGGCAGGTAGGGTGGACGGTTCAAAGTTGATCTTTGATTTTCGTTTTGTTACTTTACCTAAAATCCGTGTAATCCTTCGTAGTCGTAAAAGGACCAGTCCGAAGCAGATGGGACTTCTTAATACGCGAGAGGATTATAAGCCCGATCCAGATCAAATTTATATATAAAGCAACTTTTCGGACCTTAAATGTAAAAAATGATTACAGTTAAATAATATTGAATAAAAATCAAATTCCTACTTTCACGAGACAATTTCCAATGCAATGAGGATCTTCTTCACATTTGAAATAATCTTATTATTTTAATAATTAAAAAGATTTATATATGAAACAAATTTTCGGACATAAAATGCAAAAAATGATTAAAGTTAAATAATCTTTGTTAAAAGCCCATTCCCTACTTTCATGAAGATCTTTTTGGTATCTAAAATGATTTTATTATTTTAATTCAATTGAAATTCATATATGAAAACTAGTTTTTGAAGGTTATCTATAAAAAATAACTATAGTTCTTTAATTTTTATTAAAAATCCATTCCCTATCTCCACGAAACCATTTACACTTTAATAAGAATCTTCTTCACATCTTAAATGATTTTATTATTTTGATCCAAGTGAAATTCATATATGAACAAACCTTTGAAGTTTCTAAATGACCAAAAACCAATACTCTACTACCTAAAATCCAAAATTACAACATAAATTGCATTCAATAGCGAAATTACATAGTTATTTGCAGTATAAAAATAAAATTAAACGAAAAATAATGATTTTTTAAATAATTTTTATTTTAAAAAAATTTTACTTTTTGCTGACTCGGCCGAATGTTGCCCGCAATTTGCGAATTTTATTTTTGTTCCAAAATTGACTTTATCTAAAATATAAATTATTTTTTTTAGTTTGTTATTGGCCTATACAGAACAAAGATTTATTGGAAATTACGAAACTACTGTATTCGACAACTGGGCCGTCACGGTGACGGTGGATCAGAACAGATATACTCTTAATCTTTTCGACACTGCTGGACAAGTTTGTTTTGAAATTAATTATTTTTTAATAAAAAACAATTTTCAGGAAGAATATGCTCATCTGAGATCCCTCGGATATCCTCACACGGATGTTTTTCTTCTTTGTTTTTCTTTGGTCGACAGAACAAGTCTGGAAAACTGTCAAATCCTCTGGATGCCAGAAATCCGGAAGTATGTAGGAGACGATATTCCTGTAATCCTTGTAGGAACAAAACAAGATCTCCATGAATCCGCCCCTCCACAAGAGAAAGTTGACTTGAAGCAAGCAGAACAGATCGCCAAGGAAGTGGGTTTCAATTACTACTACTTTTTAAAACTTTTTAGAAATGTCAAAAATCTATTATAAGATTTAAAGAATTTTTGGAACATTGATTTTTGGAAGATTTCAGAAGATTCTAAAAATTTTCAATGGAATTTTGTGGAACTTTTGAAAAGCTTCTAGAATCTAGTATGAAGTTTTAAGAATTTTCTGAAATCTTCCATAAATCGATAAAATTCTGTATAACTTTTCAAAATCTCCTGAAAGCTTCTGGAATCTAGTATGAAATTTTGAGAATTTTCTGAACTCTTTCATAAATCAATGGAATTTTATAAAACTTTTCAAAATCTCCTGGAATTTAGTGTGAAATTTTGAGAATTTTCGAAGTATTATGGAATTTTTGAAATCCTTCATCAATAGAATTTTATAAAACTCTCCAAATCTCCTGGAATCTAGTATGAAGTTTTAAAAATTTTCGAAGTATTATGGAAATTTCTGAAATCTTTTAGAATCTAGCAAACGTTCATAGAATTTTCCAAAATTTTATAAAAAATATTTAAAATTTTCGAAAATGTATTTCGAATTTTGGAATTTTTTATATTTGCGAAATTTGTTTCGAAATAATTTTATAAAAATGTTTAGATTTTTGACGAATATGATTTAATACGTCATTGATGAAAAATATTTAGATGGGATGTATATCATTCATGACATGCTCAGCCTTGACCCACCGAGGTCTCAAGCGGATATTCGACGAGGCTATCTTAGCTGCCAGAGGCGACTTGAAGCCTTACAGTAAGACCAAGAACAAAGATAATCCATGTTGCAAAATTCTCTAGTCAACTATCTCTTTATAAAAAATAAAAAATTAAACATTCACAAATTTGGCTTCAATTCTTGAAATATTCAAAGTCGTCTGGTTACTCTAAAACGAAAAAAAATTAATTTTTTAAATTAAATTTTCTGTAAATTAAAAACCAAAACGTTTTTAAATTAAAAATAAAATTTTTAAAAAAATTAAAAATTAAACTTTTTGTTAAAATTAAAAATTAAACTTTTTTTTTAAATTAAAAATTAAACTTTTTTTAAATTAAAAATTACATTTTGAGGAGATTCGGAAAATATCCAGACCCAATTCCATACAAAAATTACGGTAGAAAGAATAATAACAATTGGAGGAATAAGGATGTTCCAAAGGTCTCTCATTTTCGATTTTATCCAAAAATGTAAAACTAGATTGAAAAAAATGGATTCAAAGTTTTTTTGAGAAGAAAATTATCTGATAAAATCTCGAAAAATTGATTTCGAATTTTCCGGATTTTGAATTGAACAATTCGATTCGATTCTAGATTCTCCACTTTTCGAATTCAATTTTGTTCGAAATTAATTCAAATTTGTTCGAAATTAACAGCTCTAGTAATGAACATTGACCAGATGATAGAAAATCGATGGATAAATGTGATTCATCTTAAAGAAACTACTCCGACTTTTGTAAACTTAACCAAATAAATCAACATAAAAACATCGTCATTTTTTGCTGTTGAAGAAAAGCTGAAATAAACAATCATTGATAAACTCATCATAAAACTTGAAACTTTAGTGTCGATTAAGTCGCATTTATCGTATTTAATATAAAACATGATATTAACGACGTTCGAGAGAGAATTTGGGGAATTGAGATTTTTCTGGTCTTAATAGTAGCTCTCCAGCGAAATTTGAATTACGTCATCAGTGCTCCGGATTATGAAAGTTAACAATCAGAGTTCGAGGTCGAAGTCTGAACTTTTCGTGTTGAGACAGCTTTTGTAAATTTATTTTATTTCAAAAACTTGTTCTGTCTTGCATTGCTTGATAGTTAGAACCTAGTATCTAGGTATTCTGAATCCAAACATGCTTCACAAGTTGTGTCTTAGCACAAAAAGTCCAAATTTTTATCTCGAACTCTAATTTCAAACTTTAATTGTCAACTTCTACTTCGAACTTTGACGTCAAACTTAGACCATAAACTTTGGATCTAGAATGTTCAGTGCTTCATTTTATCAAATATAATCCACAAGTTGTGTCTTAGCACGAAAAGTCTAAATTTTTATCTCAAACTCTAATTTCAAACTTTGTTGATTGCAAATTCAAATTTTGAACTTTAATGGCAAACAGTGCTTCGTATTATCAAAATCAAAACCCAAAATTTGAGGTCGGAATTTGGATTTTTTATGTTAAGATACAACTTATGAATTATGTTTGAATGAGAGGAATCTAGTTAAATTTCAATTATCAATTTAGATGAAACAGATTTCCGAAATAGAAAAATTTATGTTTTTTAATATAAAAAATTAGAATTTCGACCTCGAACCCTGAGTTTCGATTTTGATAAAACAGAATACTGGTTTATTATTCATCTTTCTTTTTACCTAAAATCAACAAATTTCAACTATTTTTGAAACTAAATAAATTGTGTTTTAATACATCAGCCAAAACAATAGAAATTTATTTATTTATAAAAAAAACGAATAAATGACCATCAATCCAGTTGTGATTAATTTTCGATTTTTTTATTCATCAACTCATTGATTTTTCGGAAATTCTTTCATATATAAAAAACGATTTAAAATCAAATTTGTCCATGAATGAATCAAGCACAACTTTAATGAAATTCGACGAAAATAATTCATATCTAAAAACTCGATTAATTTTCGACGGAATTTTTTGGATTATTTCTGATTTTTTCAATATCCATCAATGTTTCTCTTGGATTGTGCACAATCTATTTGAGTAGAAGCTTGTATAACTTTGGTCCCGAAGGGAAATACCCTGAGGACCAACGAAAAGCATACGATTGCAGATCGGCAGCAATTTGGAGATTGCGCAATAATTTTTGTAAAGTTGTAATTTATCTCGTGCCTTTGGCCCCATGAAGTTGTTTCCACACATTTCTCGTCTACATGCGGATCAGGAACCCCTAGATACGATCTAACAGTTTCACTATGTAACAACCACCTTCGAAGACGTACAAGAGTTTTATATTTAATTTAACTTCAATCTAGAAACTTCCAAATCCATCTAGACAAAATATATTTCCAAAAAAATTAATCCTAAAATCGAGTAAGATTACTAAACTCTCACGCAAGTTAATTTCTAGCAAGTTCCGAAAATTCGTGTCGAGACCATTTCGCAGCAAAATTTATTTTTTAAAATATTAGGATGTTCTAAAATCTAATGAAATCTTTAAAGCTATCTGAAACCAAAGTTTTTAAACGTTTTGAAATTTTTTCTAAAACAATTTCGTAAAAAAATTATTTTTTAATTCTACAGTAACATAATATTTAAAACTTTTCAGATTCTATAAAAACTTCTGAAAATTTCAAAAATATAAATTTTCAAAACTATTTAAAATTTTTTGGGAAAAAATTTCATAAAAAATTAATTTTTTTAAACATAATTTTCTGCAAAATTCGATAAATTAAATTTTTTTTATAATTTCAGGTCTGTGATTGAAATTGCACTTTTCAAAATCGATGTTTTGTCAACTGTCTTTTATTTAAATAAGCAACATTTTCGATTTAAATGTTTCAAAATTTTCGCAAAAATAGGAATTTATTTAAAAATTTATGTTTCTAAACGACGGAAAATTTTGAAGAATTTTTTTCTTTCTATAATTGTGTAACTAAGGATTTCAGAATAATTTTAAAGTATAAATACATCAATATCCATTTTTAGTGTACTTCACAAAAATCTGTTTACATAGTAATTAAATTTTACATTTGTTAATTTTTTGCACTTTTTAGAGAAAAAATTCCAATTTTAATATTTGATAAATATTTTTTTTAAATTATAAAATTTTTATAAAAAAACTTTTTGTTTCGAGATTTTTTAAATTTTCTTAAATCCTAAAAATTAGAAGTTTCAATTGTTGGAAAATTGATTTTTTAAAATATTTTTTTCCAGAAAGATGCTAAGAGTTTCGAGAAATAAAATATTAGGCCTAAGTCTGGCTTGCGGGATGTGTTTAATCTTCTATCATTACCGTTCTCCAACGACTAATCCGATTCTTCTGGAGCTTGAAAAAGTCCAAAGTTGTTTGGAAAACTTATTTTCTAAAGAATATACTTCCATAGATGAATATTATTCACTTCCAACTACTACTTTGGTTCGTTTATTTGTAATTCTTTTGTTAAAAAATAATATTACAAAAAATTGGGTTTTAGTATGAACTTATCAAGATGAATTTCCGGGATATTGTAGGAATTTCTAAAATCTAAGGTTTTAGATATATTGGGAAAAATTTGAAGTTTTAATTTTCTGAATTTTAATTTCCAAACTTTCATTAAAATCTGTAAGATTCATATACTCCTCATTAGATTCTGGAATATTCCATAAGCTTCTAGAAACTCCTATCATATTTTAAATTTCAAAATTTGCATAGTTTTTGAAGACCTCGAGTTCCCATAAAAATTTAAGATTCTAACAGCTTTCAGAGTCCTCAATTACTCACTTTCAGAATTGTACCTCAAATCTTTTCGATTCTCTCTATATCCTAAGGTTAGGACTCCCGACAGTAGAGATCAAATACCATCTAAAGTCCAAAGACCCAACCGACAGCTGCAACATCATTACTCTAGGTATTGGAAGAGAAATAGATGCAGAACGGGATCTTAAAAAAAAAATTCCCCAGTGTACTTTTCTAGGAGCAGATCCAGGAAACAAAGGTAACGAAATTTACGAAACAGAACTTCATGGAATACTTGTCAAAGAAGCCATCGGAGCGAAATCCGGAAACTACCATGGATCATTTCTCGACAATTCCGGAGGTTACGGTTTGAGAACGATGAATCACACGTCTTTGGAGGACTTTTTGAAGAAGCACAACGGACTTCGGTTGATCGATCAAGTCTTCATCGACATCGAAGGAGCTGAATTCAGTATTTTCGAAGTCTTGATAGGTTGGTTTTGCAATGCGGAGTCTGTCACATTAAACAATTCTGTTATCTATTCTTCTTGCATACAAAGACACGCATAACAATAGTAGCTAATAATAGTGCAATTGATGCCCAACACTCTTCCAGCTAAGAATAGAATAGCTAATTGTAGTTTAGGGTTTTTTGTTCTAGAACGGCATAGAAGATGAGGGGATTCTAAAACCGTTTAATATATCAACAACGACACGTAGATACAAAAAATTAATAGTAACGAAAAATAATAGCGTAACTGGTAATCAACATTCATTCAGCTGACAATAGATTAGTTAATTATAATGCACAGCTTTTCACTCTAGAATTATATGAAAAAAAAGAAAAAATTAAAACTTTTAGATATATCGACGACACGTATAAATAAAAAATTACCCTAATTTCCGAAGCATAAGCCCGGGCTTATACACGGGAAAATGGTGCGCGGTTTATGGTTCCGCGCAGATGGTCAAGCCACCATGTTTCCAAACTGTTGTCTTTCAATTTTGTTCGTCAGTAATTTTTTGAAATTTATTTTATTATCAAAACTAACAAAAACACAACAATTTTAATCGTCCAGTGCGAGCGCTGAAAGGTCTTTGTATAAAGTTTCTATGTTTTCTTCTAATACTCTTCTGAATCTGTTCTTGATGGAATCCACAGACACGGCTTCGAAACTCTCTATAATCCACCTACAAACTTCTGAATGGAAAGCTCGCTTCATTCTTCCGCTCTTAGTGTATTTGTGACCGTCGGCATTCGACATCCAATTCTCCCAATGATTTCTCAACTGATTTTTAAACACCTTATTTACCGAAATGTCCAAAGGCTGCAACAACTTCGTCAATCCTCCAGGAATTACTGCAATTTTAGTGTTCTTGGATGAAGGCTTTGGCTGCTACAGTCAGATGAGATCTAGCAGAATCAAATATCAGAAGAGACTTCTGGGGATCAGGTGATAGATTTGGCCTTCCTATCCAGCATTCTTTGACCCAATACTCCATCATTGACTCGTTCATCCACCTGTTTTCATTAGCCTTGACGACGATGCCGACAGGGAACTTCTCCTTGGGCACAGTTTTGCGTTTAAAAATGACTAGCGGTGGACACTTATTCCCATTTACAGTAACTGCCAAAACCACAGTAAAGTTACATTTCTCAGAACTAGTTATCGTGACGCCAATTTCTTCCTTACCTTTCTCGTCAACTGTGAAACTCCCTGGGAGATCAAACAAAACTGGAACTTCGTCCATGTTCCCGAGGTTTGCGAGACTGATTTCTGTACTCTCAATGTATACAAAGTGTCTGAACCTCGCAACTTTTTCCTTGAAATCTCTGGAAGCTTCTGCCCAACAGACGTGGTTCTTGGAACAGCCAAATTCCATCTTCGCATAAAGCTGTGACACCAGTGAGCTCCTCCAGTCAAATCTTCAATCTTTAGACGTTCGGTAATCGTTTTTGCATGTAAACGGATACGTATTGTGGACACTTGCTTCTTCGCTACTCGTTCGCTGACAACCCAGTCTCTTAATTCACTTTCTAATTCTTCGCATCTTGGTTTGTGCCCCTGAAGGCTCGTCTTGACCTATTTGCTGCTTTCAAAACATCCCTATTGACCTTCCATCTTCTAATTGAACGATCATCTACTCCAAATTCAGCAGCAGTTGCGAGAGTGCCATACTCATCAGCAAAACTCACACCTTTGAGCTTATATTCTGCTGTAAAAGACCTCCTCTTCATCGGACACCTTGAACTTTTAAAAATCACATGCAAAGCACGACATCATTGATGAACATACTTACTTTGTCAAAAAAACACAATAAACAACAAATTGGCAATCAAAAATGATTGCTAAACCCAACATAAGATCTTTTAAGTTCATATATAAAGCCCCGAAAAATTTTCCTTCCGAGACCAGACGGGCTTATACTCCGGAAATTAAGGTAATAAAATAACTGATACTCGGTACTTTTTCAAAAGCAGATCAGCCGATTCCAGTAAGGGGATTTTCGCTTTAGAATTGCATGAAAACCAGGGAAATATTATAACTGATATATTGACGACAACAAAAAAAAGTAAAAAATAATAACAATATTAGTAATAATAAACGCACAACTGACAGCACCCCTTCAACCTATAATAGACAAACAGATTAATGCGCAGGCAATTTCCCTTCGAGACCGCTCTCTGCAAGTTGAGTTCATTTCGGCTAAAGGAACTCCAATCCAACAATCAATCAACAATTTTAATACTTTAATTTTAATATTTTTAATAATTTTAATAATTTTAGAAAATTCAAATTTGCCGATCATCTGCCAGTTCAATGCCGAGATTCACTACCTTCAAGATCCGAAACCCATCAAGAAACCCCAAGTCGTCACCCAGTTCCTCCGGCTTTCTAAAAAATCGAATTTTATTCCTCTAAGAATCGACGGAACAAACTTCGGATTTTTGAGAACATTTTGGGTCAATATAGGAAATCCGATTTGTTTGAAAAAGTACTTTGGAGTTTAAAAACACCTTAATTGTTGTTTCTTGACATATTTCACGTATCTTTTTTAAAATTTTCAAATCGGGTATTCGGGTTCTGTAATCCAATTTCGACGGACACTATTGTGAAAGTAGATAATCCAGGAAATCCGTGAATCCATTTTTTTCATGTTTTTGTTCGATTTTTTATAAAAAAAATTGAAAATTATGATCAGCGTCAAAAATGTATCTCAATACAGAATATAATTATTAAATTAAATTAAAAATAAACTTTCAAAATTGAAGAATTTTGAAATTCAAAAAGTGAAAATTTTTTAACCTTTTAGATATGAATTTTTGTACTTTTATTTAATTCTATTTAAAAAAATAAAAATGTATCTAACTACAAATATGAATAAATAAAACACAAAATTCCATGAAAAAAGTAAAAAATTTTTTTAATTTTCTCTTTTCATTTATTAATTTTTGTACTTTTATTTAATTTTGTTTAAAAAAATAAAAAATGCACTTAATTATAAAGTCATCAAATAAAATAAAAGTAAATTTTTTTGTTTGTTTTTAAATTTTATTTTTTATTTTTAAAATTTTCATATTTTTATTTTTTTTCCAGAATATTAAAAACATACTTAATTACGAAAAATAGTTGTTCAAATAGATAAATTTGAAACAGCAAAAAATATTTCAAATTAAAAGTTAAAAAATAAATGAAACTTCCTGTTCGTTTTTTTTCATATATGAACTTTTAAATTTTTGATTTAATTTTTTCGACTTAACCGAGCATGTGATAAAAAATAATTATCAATATTTGAAAAGTATGAAATATAATTTTAAAAATAATTCAATAATAAAAAAATTAATAAAATAATTTTTTTGACAAATGTACTTTACTCGAAGTTTCGAAGTTAGTTGTCTATAGTTTCATATTTTTTGGAATGTATTCAGAATCTGTATTTTTTACAGGATGTTTTTCTAAAATGAGATAATTTGAAAATTTTCTGAAATTAATTTTTTTTGAAAACTAATTAAATAACTGTAATCGAAGAGAAAAATAAAAAAAATAAAAAATAAAAAATATTGGAAGAACTTTGTAAAAATGAATCTGTCACGGTCGTTGTGGATTTAGTGAAGGTATTTTTTGAGTTCAGACAGCATCTTGTCGGTTCTGGAGCGAAATGAATAAATGAGGAAATGTTTTTAATTACGAAAACAACCATTAAAATTAACGAAATTTAAAAAACGATAATTTTCAAAATTAAACTGTCAAAAGTTGACAAAAAACATTTTCGAAATTTTTCAATTTTTGATATGTGAAATTTTACATATTTATTTGATTTTTCTCATTTAAGAAAAATGTTTTATAAAAAAACGCAAATTCTGAACTAGCATTTTCAAAATTAAAAATGATACATAGTTGAGTTTAAAACTTTATTGAGATTAAAGCATACTTCCTCGTGCTCAGAACTGCCGACTTCGAATTAATTGGAGTTCGAAATCGGCAGTTTTACTTGTGACCTATGATGACAGGGTTGGATAAAAACCTGATTGTAATCTTCACATATGCATCTCTCTTGTCATTTTTCATGTTCGGATTATATGGGATTTCGTTCTATAAAAGCCCACGTACTCACCTGATTGGATTTCCACCCAATGATCTGTCTGAATTCTTAAAAATTGTTTTATTCGGAATGTATACCATGTACAATTCGCAATTTGTGGGAAAAATGCTGCTCGAGTGTGAATTTGTTCGACATTTTCTTTTTCAATTTTTATTACATTTACCAATTTCGTTAATTATTTAGTCCCAAACTTTTAAAACAATAAATTTTACACCATATATATTTAATTCTGATTCTGATAGATGAAAACAATGTACACAAAAAAGATATATTAAAAGGGCTCTAATGTATCAGATGTATTACATTTAACGCGTCGATACGTTGAATACAATGTATCCAATACATCAGAATCTTTTTAATGCATCGATACGTTGAATATAATATGTCGATATTATGCTTAATGTACCGAAATGTTAAATATAATGTATCCAATACATCAGAATCTTTTTAATGTATCTATACATTGAATATAATATATCTATGTTACATTCAATATATCGAGATGTTAAATATAACGTATTTGATGAACCAGAATCTTTTTAATATATTATGTCCCATTTATTCATTTTTATGTATGATTTTCGTATAAATGAGGATATTCTTGTATTAATTCTGATTTTTGAAATCTGCTGATGATATTGTAGGATTTAGAAAACAGGGTAATTTTAATTATCATGTGACATTTCTGTTTCAGACGTTTTTATCTCAAGCTTTTATGTTCCAATTTTCACAATTTTAATTTAAAAATTAAAAACCATTTTAGGCAAATTTATATTTTTTATAATTTTTATGCAAAATTTCAGATGCTTTTAAAGTCCAAAGTCAGTCTTCGGAATCCTGGATTATAAAAATCAACTTCTGCTTTTGATTCCAGATTCCGAATCGATGAATTTTATTACATTATTATAAATATTTTTCGTTCAATTTTATAGGTATTAAAAAATTCTAAAATCAAAATTGGAGGTTTATCTTCAAAATCCTGGATTATAAAAATCAACTTCTGCTTTTGATTCCAGATTCCGAATCGATGAATTTTATCAAATTATCGTAGATATTTTTCGTTCAATTTTAATTACAAAGTTGGAACACAAATGTCACAGAATTTTTCCAATAAAATGCTTTAATTGTTTAATGAATTAATTTCACAAACTCGAATGATGTCTTCGGGGAACAATGACATTAAAAATCAAAACTCCTAACTACAAAAAAACGCAACTTTTAAATTCAGTAACAAATACAAATTTTTATTTTTTTTTAAATTTTCGTCACAAAAGTCAAATATTTATAAAAATTTGAAAATTATCTTCATTTTTGTCACATTTCGCAATTGTTAAAAAATAAAAATTGTGTTTTTTGTGTGTGATTAATTGTACATCAATGATCAGATGTTTTTTTGCAAATTTCGAATTTTATTAAATTGTAAAACTGAAAAATTCGTTTTTTTTCGGTAACAAAGAGAATGTACTCGGACTTTTTTGACGGAATGATTACACACCTGTAGTTCGTCCTTGATCTTTGGGGGACTACCGAACTCGATCGAAAGCTTTTTGACGAATTTCTCAGAGCTTCCGTATTTGACTCTTTGTGAGCATTGTTTGCTTTATTTTTACCTTTTCTGTATTATTAATTTTCTCTTTATAGGATGACAACAAAAATAAAATTGAATGAAAATGCCAATGAAGCAGAAGCTCCGAAGACGGATTGGAGATCCATCTATGTCGCCAACATTGTGGCTTTTTTGTCTTCGGTCCAGATGGGAGCCACGATCCCCACCATTTGGCCCTACATGAAACTGGTATTTTTTTTTAAAATTTCACACACGATGAAATTTGTTGAATTTTCCGAAATTTATAAAGCTATTTTAAAATATTCCAGAATCTTGGGAAATTTTAGAATTCATCTAAAATTCCGAAATTTTGTAAAATTCCATTCCATTCTGGAATCTAGGAAACATTTTTGAACTCTTTCAGAATCCAGTGAAAACTTTTGAAATCTGAAAATTTTATAGAAGTTTCCAGAATCATCCAAAATTCATAGAAAAGTTTCCCAATTTAGTGGAAATTTCAAAGTCTTGTAAAATCTCATATTAGATTCTAGGATATTCCAAAAAATCCGAAATTTTTAAGGATCTCATAAAAGCTTCTGATGTCTTAGGAAACTTCTGAAATTTTTCAAAATTCTGAATAAAGTTCTTCTTAGGACAGAAACTAAACTAAGAAAAGAAGATTTGAAAAGATAGCCTGAATATCAGGGACTGTGGAATACTGTAGGACGTGAATGAAGTTCTCTGTTGTGAATTGACACTTGCAATGTAGGTGTTAGGATAGAAACCAAACTAGAAAGAGAGCACCTGGAGAGATAGCCTGAATATCAGGGACTGTGGAATACTGTAGGACGTGAGTGAGACTCTCGGTTATCTTGTGTGGAAAGAAATGGATAAATTATATCTGTCTTATTGTTCTGGTAAAAATTACTACAACACTTCTGTTTTCTATCTTAAAGTTTCTGAATTTGTCTGGATTCTCTCGAAAGCTTCTAGAACACTTCAGAATCTTGTTCAAGTCTTCGATTTCTTACACACAAAAAAGCGTGACTTTTGGCGCAGTAAAAAATGGAAATCGTCACTATTAAGTTTTATTTTTCGTCACAAAAGTCGAATATTTATATTATGTGATGATTGTTATATTTTTGTTACATTTCGCAATTGTTAAGAAGCTAAAAGTTACGTTTTTTGTGTGTAGAAAACTTCATAAAGACTTCTGAATCCCTCCAGAATCTCATGAAAGCTTTCGAAATAATTAAAAATTGAAAATCCCATGTTTCTGGAAATTCACTTCCGAATAATTTCGTAACAAATTTATTTTTAATTTTTATAATACAGTTGAAACTTTTTAAAATTTTCTAAATATTTCTTTTAGATAATTTTACAAAAAAATTAATTATAACAGTAAAGTTATTTTTAGATGCATCCGTCGGTAACTGAAAACACCTATGGGGTGCTGAGAGGAGCCGCGGCTTTGGCCAACATTATCTCATCTGGATTGGCCGGCTACGCTTCCAATCGACTCAGTAATACTAAGTAATATTTAAATCCAAAACAATTAATTATAATCAATCTTCAGACCTGCAATGATTTTGGGAAAATTGGCCGGAATCACGGGGTCTATAATTTATCTCTTCATCGAAGTTTTCACTCCTGTCGCGATTGTTTTGTTCTTCTTCTTCGATATCCTTCATGGTGTCAGTATGGGGTTAACAAGTGTCTTCAGAACCCACATCGCAATGAACTCATTGGAATCTGAAAGGTCCAAAGCCTTCGGATTAACCATGTTGGCCTTCTCTTTGGGATTCATGGTTGGACCTGGTCTGGTTTATTTTTATTTTTCTTAAAATTAGAATTCTGTAGGATTATCTAGTTTGCTGGGATATGATTTAGTTTTGTAACTTTCTATGGGTTTACAGAGGCTTCTAAAATCACCCAGAATCCAGTGGGAGATTCTTAAACTTTTAGAAACTTTATAAAAGCCTATGGAGCTTTGTAGAGTTTCGTCGAAGCTTCCAGAATCTAGTATACTGTTCTCAAACTTATGAAAACATAATAGAAGCTTCTAGAATCTAGCAGAAAGTCCAAAATCTCCCTAGGATCTTTTAGAAGCTTCTGTAACCTTCCAGAGTTTTGTCTAAACTTCTAAAACGAATATTCAAACTCAAAATCCTAAAATTTAAAAAACATTCAGAATTTTTAAGATAGTTTTACAACAATACAGATGTCTAATTTTGATGATAATTTAACTTGCAGTTCTTCAAATTCTGTTTACTCTTTTCGGGTACCCAGGATGGCCTTTGGTCTTCGGAATCCACTGGAACCTCTACACAGCCCCTGTTTTCCTATCGTTCATCACATCCGTCATCGCCGTCGTTCTCCTGATTTACGTCTTCGATGGAAGAATGCATGTTATGAAAAAAACCGGAGGAAAATCATTTTCGATCGAGAAATCTCCGATATCCAATACGACGGACAACATCCCCTACGACAAAGTGGCCGTCGCCATCTTGATCTTCATGAAAATCGCCGTCGACTTGG
This sequence comes from Halicephalobus mephisto, assembly GCA_009193035.1. Lineage (NCBI taxonomy): Eukaryota > Metazoa > Nematoda > Chromadorea > Rhabditida > Panagrolaimidae > Halicephalobus > Halicephalobus mephisto. The sequence continues at coordinate 108,020 of SWDT01000564.1, forward strand.
CTCTTCTTGGAATCCAGTAAGAGTTTATTTAATTTGCCCCATGGAAGGAGGATCTTCTTCCGAAAGTTTCTAAGATTAATCTAATCCAAAGTCGTTATCAAGTATGACTATCTTCTTGCAAAACATTTTTTTGGAAATCACATTCTAGAGGATTTATGAACGACCTCCAGAATGTGTATTCAAACAATTTATATGCACAAAATATAATCTTTAGAATCTTTCTATATCCTGGCACTTTTACAATCAAAAAATCTCCACACTAAAATCAGTATCTATTGCGGAAGTTTTTGATCAAGTAACCATTGGTCAGATTTAAAAGTAGATCCATAAACAAATAAATATAAACACATGCATACATAAATTTACATATATGCATATATAAATGCACAGCCAGCTATGCAAATTAACAGTCAAATAAACAGACATACATATAGATTCACATGCACATATTTATGTAGATCTATATACATACATACATACATACATACACACATACACACATACATACATACACACATACATACATACATACATATATACATACATACATACATACATACATACATACACATGTATACATACATACATAAATACAAGTACATAAGTATACAAACTAATAGACATATATACATATAGACATGTCTATACACTTATAGAGAGACAGAGAAAGGCAACTTCATAAGATAATACTGTAATCTTCAGGGTCTCGGGTCCATACACGATGACGGTCTTCTCCTGGACAAGTGAACAATCTGTCACCTACCAATCTATTGTGATGGCCACAACAGGTCTTTGTTCTTTGATCTTCTCTCTCGCATACGTGTTTTTTAAACTAGATAAACGGTGGGATTATCTTCATTTAGTTATTTCAATTTGGAACTTTTTTAGGGTGTCAGAGCGGATTTGCCTCTTTATCGCTTTTGGATGTTTGTTGTTCTTTTATTTAATCACTTATCCCTGGTTCTTCATCGACGAAACGATTCCGTATGAACACGTCCCCGGGGATGTGGTTCACTATTCACGTGGGTTACTGTAATTAGACACACAAATGACAGAGGGGTTTCAGAGGATCTTGCTCAAGAAGCGAAGGCCCTTCTGACGGCTTCGAACGACACTAGGGAATTAGTCGGATGTCCTGTGGCCTATGCCTGGTGCCAAGACACCCCGAGGGTGAATGTCTACATATACAATATCTGTCTCATCATTGCCATCGGAATAGGATTACCGTTGGCCCAGATCAACTTGGATATCCTTTTTTCGAAGGTTCTAGGACCCATAAAACAAGGCGTCCATCAAGCCGCTTTCTTCGGAGCCGGACAAATTTTAAACGTCCTTGGACCAGTCGTCGTCACGTAAGTTACTCAAAAAGTAAAAATAAATAAGTTTTTTTTCAGCCGAGTCTATACGGCCACAGGACCGAGATGGATCTGGTGCATAGAAATCATGGCTTTCATCGTATGTATCATCGTCTTCGCAGTCTTCTACAGTCGACTTATCCCCTACAGCAAACTTATCCAGAAGAAATCTGGAACCACCCACGTTGTTAGATTCTTTAAGTAATTTGTAATTCCGGGTTAAATGGCAATTAACTACATAACTAAAATGATATTATTATAAAGCATTAAAATCCAAAGTTTTTGCGGAATTATCCCGACACGAATTTTCCGAGAATTCTAGAAATTTTGGAATTTATTAATTACAGAAAATTAAAAATTTTTTTATTCTAGAAAATTCCAAAAATCTCATCAGATTCTAGGAGGATTCAGATTTGTCCTGAAGCTTTCAAAGATTTCAGAATCTTCCGCAGGATTCTGAAAATTTTTAGAAATCTTTATGAAATTTTACAAAACTAAAAATAAAAAAAAATTTCTAGAAGGCTTCAAAAAGTTAATTTGGATTCTGAAAATTATTACGAAATTACAAAAGTTCTTCAGAATTTTCAATTGAATTTTAAGAATTTATAAAAACTTCTACAAAATTC
>SWDT01000564.1:115000-116572 GCA_009193035.1 Halicephalobus mephisto
TCTTATTTCCGACTTCAACTTGGATGGATGACCAGACCAAGAATGCAGCTCTCCAGAAGGTCAAGTTAATGGATGCATTCGTGGCTTATCCCGATTGGTCCTCAACAAAACTGCTCAACAATTATATTACAAAGACCTAAAAATACCTTCTGCTTCTTTCATATCCCTAAATCTCATGCTAAGAGGATGGCAGTTAGAAAACAATTGACAGAAATCGGGATGTCCTTAGGCAAAAGAGAATTCCCCGGAACACCATTAGGAACTGATGCTTGGTATTCCGCCGAGACGAACACTCTCACATGTCCTCTTGGTGAACTACAAAATCCATTTTTTGGTCTTGATTATCCAGATGCCGTATAATTTCGGTGGAGCTGGTTCAGTATTCGGTCACGAAGCTTCTACGGCTCGACAAAAACGTAACAACATTACTATCAGATGAAGCGGCAAGAATCAACAGGCGCACCTTATCAAAATGATGAGTGGCTCTCCAGTTCACCAGAGGACATGTGAGGATGTTCGTCTCGGCGGAATATTCAAGAGTCCTCAGTTTACCTAATGGGTGTTCGCGGGGGAATTCTCTTTTGCCTAGGACATCCCGATTCTGTTCAATTCGTTTTTCGGTAACTGCCATCCTCTTAGCATTTTTGAGATTATAGGGGCTATATGCAAAGAAGCAGACAGGACTGAATTATTTAGGTCTTTGTAATATAATTGTTGTATTCACGCTCTTTGTATTGAGGGACCCAATCAGGGATAAGCCACGAATGCATATCCATTCAACTTGACTTCTGGAGAGCTGTACAATTCTATTCGGTCTTGGTGCACCATCCAAAGTTTGTGAAGATCAGATCAAATAAGATCAGATAATCCATTTTTCACCTGGGACACCATTTCAACTGCTTTCTGAAGTTATTTTAAAAAATTACCGAATAAATTTTAAAAATTATTGAATAAATTTAAAAATAATTAAATTTTGAAAAAAATTATTAAATAAATTTAAAAAAAAATTATTCGTGATAAAAATTAAAATTTTTTTGTATTTTTTTATAAAAATAAATTTTAATGGTCCTAAAGTGAAAAATTCTTGATTCATTCTGTAATGTGAATTTAATCTTTTTTATGAATTTTCACTGATCAAGTTGGTTATCGAAAAATAAAAATTATTCGTCTCAGGATTAATTTTGAAAATAAACTTTAAGTACAGGTCTCGCCACGAATGTTGTTTTATTTATTTTTTTATTATAAAATTGATTTTTACTGTTGTAAATAATTACTAAATTCATATTTACTAAATAAAAAGGAAATTATTCGTGTCAAGACCGACTTCTTTTTTTAACAAGTTGTAAGTATAGGTCCCACCACGAATGTTTTCAAATTCATTTTTTTAGTTTATTTAGTATTTTTTAATTTTTGAATATTTGTAATTAACTTACATTTTTCTCGTCAACTGGAAAGTAATTTTGCTTAACTACTGCTTCGGCCGTGGCGAATGCCAGATTGGGCATTTCGTAATTTCCTTTGAGATAAGATAAACAAACTTCGGATTGAGGAGTGGCGGTGGTGTTTTTTTCT
>SWDT01000565.1:0-39849 GCA_009193035.1 Halicephalobus mephisto
TATTAATTCTAGAAATTTTTAGAACTTTTCAAAAAAGTTTTAAAATATTAAAAATTAAATTTTTCCACGAACGGTCTCGACACGAAATTTTGAAAATTTTTTCAAAAAACTAAATTAGTTCTGCTAATTTTTTGTAAAGTATTTTCAGGAATTTTCACACGAATTTCGTAATCAACTTTTAGATTATATTTTAGAAAAGATCTTGAAAACTTCTACATTAGGATACACATAGGGTACATAACCCCCTGTCTGTTTCTCTGGGACTAATTGGTATGTGTCAAATTATGCATAAAAAATTGAACAATTTTAAAAAGATGAATTAATTTTCTAAGAAAAAAGATGAGTCATTTTTTATTTTTACTGCAAAAATCACGATAAAAATCAGAGTGCAACACGCAGGACGGATTTCTGTGGGAAAATTATTTTCATTTATGCAGTTGATGTTTTGTTTGTTTCACTGGCTTATTTACGGAACAAAAAGCTTTCCGTTTTACCTGCTGGGTGTCAAAACAGGAATCCAAAGCTTCAAATACAAGCAGAAAGTGAGCAATAACATGAGATAAAGTTTATTCAGGAAGTCACAGTAAAGAAAAAACACTTAATGAAATAGTCGATGAAGTTTCTTCATAGAATAATCGATTGAAATTAGCGAGGAAGATACTTGATGTAGTAATCTATGCCTTCTTGATGAAATTATTTACAAAAGTAGTCCAATGAAATCATTATGGAATGGTTGATGAAATGGTCGCTTAACTAATTCGCGAAATAGCTAATAAAGACGTAACAATATTATCAAATAAAGTGCTGTTGATGATCAACATGAGACGCTCCCAATGTCGCTTATGAATGTGATTCAATGAATCTAATAGAAAGTCGTTGCGTGATGGACTTATGAAGTGGCCGAACAAAATCATAGTCACTCAAGGCCAACGCCAATAATAGCTTGATGGCAATTAGATCACGATGAAATCGTGTTCGACACAAAAATTCATCTATATAAACTCTGCGTTGACAGTCGAAAAATATATATCAAAAGTTAGCTGATTAAATACATCTTGACCGAATATGAAGAGTAAATCATTTGTTATCTATTTCTGAAATTTTCTCTTTTGACAAGATTATCTTCTCTTCGGATTTCAAAAAATAGTAGTGTCGACTTGTGACTATCTCTGACAGTATAATTCAGATATTGCGCATGACCTATATTTGTTTTAACACCACCTTTGATCATTACTAAAGCTTTTCTTTATATGTATTGCTGGATTTGATATTTTACCACTACAAATGCAGTTTTTTCTGAAAAGCACTCTTCGCAATGAGTGAAAAAATAAATTCGAGACTGGGGAAAGCTTATTTACTGGATTACCATTCGATGGTAAAAAATTTCATAATGTATTAAAATAAGCTTCTTTTATGAAAGTTTGTGTTGTGTACACGAATATGACATTTTTCTAGCAACACCGAACAAAATTGACTCGAGACTTTATGAGGAGATAAACAATAATATATATGAAAGAAGTTCCCCCAATGAAGAATTTTCCCCTTGCGTCGATCCGAACGAAGTGGTTTTTGTATTGCTGTTAAGCTTACCCTGCATGTGTTGTGATTGCAGGAGAGATTAGTACTCGTTAATCAGTTTAACGAGTTAAAAAATAATTCCACATAATTTCTAAGCTTACTGATTCGTGCATAACAAAAGCTTGTAGTACGCATGCTCCTAAGGTTAGAATGAAATTTCATCTATTAAACTTAACCTACAAAAATCATATATATACTATGTAGATCAAGATTAAATACTTCTGTAGCGGAGACGATTGAGATTCAACTAGAATTTCATAAATATATATATTATGAAAAACTGGTACATGTGGATCGAGTTAGCCACCCCTATCTTAATGAGTAAGTTCATCTGACAAAAACGTTATGCGTCAGACATGAAGGAGAAGGATGACGCCTTGAGCCGCCAAATCGGTGAGACTTTCCTTATGAATAGTTGCAGGTTGGTTAGAGAAGAATGTTTGATGAGCGAAGGATTTGCGCATAAATATTTACCTAGAATGGGATTTATAAATATTATCATATATAATGATCCTCTCATGAAAACAGCTAATGAAAAAACCCAGATATAGCGGTGTGAGGTTTGTGTTGAATTTCCGTCCTTCTATCTGGATTTCAAAGCCTCACGACACATTCAACAGTCGAAGCGACTTTTTGAACCGTAAGATTATTCAATTTATCACAATAAGTCTTTAGAAATTAAATTCTGATTTGATTTTTTAAATTTTCACATATATCATCTAAAATGTTTCGTTATTATATTATATAATACCCAGGTAATCTACAGTATCGTGATGTTCTCCAGAAAAAGTCATTCCAGCAGTTTATTCCGTTGTAGATATATCCAGTAGCTCACACTGTATGTCCATAACGTCAACTGAGAGCTACTCGCCCAAGATCTAATACATGAGTAAAATCGCGTCAGCATATTTATCACCCTTTCTTCCTCCGTGTCTGGCAACCGTGTCGCAACTCCCAACTGCGGTGTTGTGGCCGTTGTCGTTCTGAGAGTCCACGGATGGAGATAAATAGAGTGTAATCTAGGTCAGATACAGTGGAGAACTTGAAGTGCATACTAAACCCGGTGATAACAACCAGGCTCCAAAACACATTCCCCCAAAACTCTGAACAAATCCTCATCAAGACCTGGGGCGAGTTAGCTCTCGAACTTGAACGTAATCGAGTTCCATGTATTGGAACTGAATCTAAAAATTAAAATCGAATAAAATAAAAAATGTTGAAAAATATAAAAATATAAAATTTTTTTCTTCATTGAAAAACTGAAAATTACAGTATATTGGACCAAGATTGTAAAAATACGTAGAAAATCGTAGAATTTTTCAGTTTTGAGAAGCTTCTAGAATAATATCAACATTAAACTTCACAATTTCCGATTCTTATCTGAGAAATTTTCGAATTCGTGTTGAGACCATTTTTTTTGAATTTCTTCATCGATAATATTGTTCTTCATATTATAATTTTAGAACTTTTCCGAAACACTAAAATATTTAATTTTACAATTTTCCTGTCCCAACTGGAAAACTGTCAAAATCCGTATTAAAATATTTTTTTAAATTTTTACAAAATATTTTTATTTTTTATATTTTTTTTAATTTTTACAAAATATTTTATTTTATATTTTTTCGACATCTTACCAAGATTTGGACTCGCTCGGAGATTACTGTATCTGTCGTAGGATCTCGGGGCAAATTTCTCGGCCCATTTAGCGTTCCATAATCTCATAGGATCGCAGATGACGAAATTTACCAACGAAATTGAATAAAAATAAAAACTTCCATAGATCCAAATCCAAAAAAGTGAAAACTGACCTGGATCTGTTTCTATTTTCATCTTTTATTCCATTTTTCTGTTTTTATTGAAGATAAAATTTCGGAAAAATTAAAAAATTTTGAAAATTTACAGAAACTTTTGAAAATTGGAGTATTCTGGAGTTTTGTGGAAATTTTTAAGATTTTCAAAATTCAGTGGAAATTCTGAAATTTTTTAAAATTCCATTCAAACTTCTGAAGCTTTTCAGAATCCAAAAATAACTTCTAAAAACTCTCCAGAATCCAGTAGAATCTTTTTAAATCCTCTAAAATTCCATTCAAGTTTCTGAATCTCTCCAGAATCTCAGAAAAAAAATATTCCAAAATTTAATAAACAAAAAAAAATAATTTTCGTGTTGAGATAATTTCGCAAAAATAACTTTTCAAAAGTATAATTTTGGATTTTTATCAAAATTTAAACCACGAAATTCAAAAGTAAACAAATAACCAGGATAATTACGTAACTGATTTTCAAAACTGCGAAAAGGATTAATCTCGATCGGAAAAGGAAAATCGGGACTCAAGTATCATCAATACTTTTCAATTTTTAAAAACCTCAAGGCAATTTTCGTCAATGAAGATTTTTATTTTTATTTTATTGTTTTTATTTGAAGAAAATGGAATTTGTCAATTGTTGAACATCGAGGACACCGTCAGACTCGTCATTAAGCAGCAGCAAAAGTTCGGAAATGGAATCAGAAGGGAATTTCAGAAGGAGAAAAAAATCGACCTTTTTGTTCCAATGGTGAGTCTTCTGAATTTAAATTTAGGATTTAAAAACCAGTGTTACATATTATCAAAATTAACAGTCAAAGTTGGTATTCAGAGTTTGAGGTCAAAGTTGACAGTCAAAGTTTGAGGTCAAAGTTCGAATTCAAAGTTAGCAGTCAGAGTTTGAAGTTGAACTTTGAAGTCAAAATTAACAGTCAGTTAGAGGTCAAAGTTGGCAGTCAGAGTTCGACATTAAAGTTCACAGTCAGAAATTGAGATCGAAGTTGATAGCCAAAGTTTAAGATCGAAATTTGGATTTTTCGTTCTAAGACACGATTTCCAGATCATGTTGTGACTCGAAAAATTCAGATATCAAGTTTTATCAGTTTAAATAAAATACGTTTTTGAAATAGAAAGAAATTTATAAATGTTGTCTAGCGCAAACAGTTCAAATCTAGACTCTTAACTCTGACCGTAAACTTTGGTAATATGGAACACAAGATACTGTAAAATTTTTAGAGTTTATAAAATCCAAAGAAAAATTCTGAAGTCTTTTAGATCTTTTTAAGGACTTCTGAAGCTTTCCAAACTTATATGAAGATGTTCAAAAATCTTCTGGAATTTTTTGAAGATTTCTAAAGTTCTTCAGATCGTTGCTGAAGATATATGAAATCTTATATTTTGTATAGAGACGTTTGAAAATCCTTTAAAATCATTTAGGAATTTCCGTAATCTTTAAAAATTTAATAAAAAATTTCTGAAATCTTCTGGATTTACATGGAGGATATTCGAAATCTTTCAAAAGTTCCCGGAGCCTTCTAAAATCTCTTGAGGACTTCTGAAAACTTCTGGATTTTTGTTGAAGATCTATGAAGCTTTCTACATTCATATGGGCATGTTCAAAAATGTTCTGAAAGTTTTTAGGATCTTATAGAATCTCCTGCAGAATTCTACATTTTTGTTGAAGATTTATGAAATCCTCTACATTTCCATAAAACTTAGAATTCAGCAACTTTCGAAGTATTCCAATTCTCACCGAAGCTTATAAAACATCCGTTAAATTTTTGTTGAAACTATTTCGTAATAATTTAATTTTTGATTTTTTATGTTACTTTCGAAATTTTTAAAATTATTTCATAAAAAAATTAATTACTTTTTTAGAATATTATAAAGTTTTTGAAGAATTTCATTATTTTTCAAATTATTTCGCAATAATTTAGTTTTTATATATTAAAGTTTTTAATTTTCTCAACTATTTCGTAATAATTTAGTTTTATTATATTGAACTTTATAATTTTCCACCTATTTCGTAATAATTTTATTTTTTATATATTAAAGTTTTTAGTTTTCTCAACTATTTTGTAATAATTTAGTTTTATTATATTGAAATTTAAAATTTTTCAACTATTTCGTAATAATTTAGTTTTTATATATTAAAGTTTTTAATTTTCTCAACTATTTCGTAATAATTTAGTTTTATTATATTGAAATTTAAAATTTTCCACCTATTTCGTAATCATTTTAGTTTTTTCTATTTTTTGCTATTGTAAGTTTTCAGAATGATTACACATCGTCGGAGTTATTGAATTTGGCTAATATTTACCATGTCATCGTGATTCCCCCAGATGTGTCTTCTTCAGAATCCCCGGAGGAATCGGATCACCGATTTCTCGTGACGAAGACCAGTCAGATTCGTAAGTGCTTTTGTTTTCGAGAGTTCCTTCCGCCTGTCAGATTGACGTTGCCGAATCGGCTTCGGAGTTGTCAAACCAGTCTTGACCGTTACGAGTTTTGGCTTTGACAGTTTTAACGTTTCTCGAGTAGCCGCTAATCCTCCGAGACTAAAAAGTGGGAAATAGGCCGGAACCAATTTGAAACTCTCCGGTCAAGTGCTTTATCGAAAATTAGATTACTTTTACTTTTTTGATCAGAATCTTAAATGTCGAAATATCGATGGAAATTTTTATTTTTATTTTTGTTTTTTAACTATTCTTATGGAGCTAAGTTCTACACCGGAAACGTCAGTTCCCCTTCGGCATTGAAGGAGATCTTCATCGACGTCCAGGACGCCGCCAAAGTCTCAAGCACCACCGAGAGGTCGGTCCTGACGGCGGTTCCTGAATTGCCGAGGCTAAATGACGGATTAAACGAAAGTCTTCCTTTAAAATTAACTCAAAAAATAGGTCAGAAATATAATATTAAATTTAAATAATTTAAAAAAAAAATCGATTAACTTTAATTTTCAAAATTAAAAAAAAATTAAAATTAACTCAAAAAATAGGTCAGAAATATAATATTAAATTTAAATAATTTTTAAAAAAATAAAAAATCGATTAACTTTAATTTTCAAAATTAAAAAAAATTAAAATTAATTTAAAATTAACTAATATTATTTTTAAATGATTTTTTAAATTTAATTATTTTAAAAAATTTAAATTTAAAAAATGATTTTTATTATTTTAAAAAATTTAAATTTAAAAAATGATTTTTATTATTTTATTAAAATTAAAGTTTTAGATTTTTCTTTACTTTGTTCGGAAGGAATCCCGCTTCTTCGAGAGGACGATCAGCCGAAAAAATGTGATCCGAACAGCAAGCGGCCAGAAGACAAATGTCCCACGAACTTCTGGTGTCATGTCGGGAACTCAATGGAGACACATTTCTGCTGTCCTACTAACAGAAAAAGTTTGATTTTTTTTAAATTCAAATTTCGTAAAAAATTTTAAAATTTAAAAAAGTCTACAATGTTCGAAAATTTCTAAAATCTTTGAAAATTCAACAGAATATTCTGAAAATTTTTAAATATTTAACAAAATTTTCGATATTTTTTAATTTTTATAGTTTTTTTGATTTTAGTGGAAAATTTGAAAATTATAAAAATTTAGATTCTTCAAAAATTTTAAAAATCTGGTAAATTCTAAGAATTTTAAATATTTATGAAAAGTTTCAAAAATGTTTGAATAATTTTGAAATTCTAAGTTTTGTTTTTAAATAATTTTGAAAATGTTTATTTTTGACTTACAGTATCCCAAGCGGTCTGATTACGGTCATTTTAGTCCCCGATCTTTGTCATCTGCCCCCGAACAGTGGCTTTGGGACGGACAAAATCCCCAGATTCTGGTACGATTGGAGAGCCGGGTACTGTAGGGACATGATCTACACCGGTTTCGGAGGGAATCAGAATAACTTCCTCAGCAGAGAAGACTGCGAAAAAAAGTGCTCCGGAACTCCTAAGCCTTCGTCCGTCAGCAAGGTTACGGTAGAACAGAAGAACATATATCCGGAGCCTTTGATCACGACCACCAAGTCTCCGAAGAAATCGGAATTCCGGAAAACCACAACCCGAGCTCCAGAAACCACGCAGAATCCGAAAATCGAAAAATCTGAAAATCCTTGTAATCTGCCCCCGGATAAAGGAAGGAAATCCTCCCCCATCCAGAAACCGAGTACCCGATGGTACTTCGATCTGGCTGCAGAGAGATGTATTCAATTTAATTTTTTCGGAATTTCTGGAAATTTGAACAATTTTGAAAACGAAAAAATTTGTCTCGATGCCTGCGGCGGTGGACCCCATGAATTGAGTTCTTGTCTGTACCCGATGGAAGTCGGGATGGGGGAGTACTCGATCCCCAGGTACTACTACAACGGCCAGACGAAATCCTGCAGGAAGTTCACCTACAGGGGCGCCGGAGGCAACTTCAATCGATTCGCGAGTCGGGCCACCTGTGAATCCGTCTGCATTAAAGGAATCTGTATGTTTAAATTTTAACAATTATCTAGAGTCATCAACAACCAAAATCCCAAGAATCAAGGCTTATTCGTGGCGGGATCAGTGATTTTCGAAAGTGAATTTCAAACTGGTCTTGAAGCGAATCTTCTTCGATTCATACTGTAACTACGGACTTAGTTGTTTTTCTAACAAGTACTAATTGAGTTCAAACAGTAGAACGAGTCAAGTACATTAATTGTGGAAAATTTTTCAAAAATGAAACAGCGGTCCCGTCACGAACGATGTCAGATTTATTTTTTCACAACGGACTTAATTTTGGTCTTTTTGCACAACCGCTGTTTGAATTTGCAGTTATAAAACGAATCAAATATCGTTCGTTGTGGGACCGACTTTTTAAAAAATTTACTTTTTATTGTTTTTTTGAAGATTTAACGAACAATGGTCCCGTCACGAATATTGTTTAATTCAATTTTCCATATTGAACATGATTGTTATTTTAATTTTTTGCAAATAACGATTAATAACGCTTACAACCCTTGTAACCTTTCAGCTTATCATTCTCGAAAACCGTCTTCAACGATCCCTCCATCGACGACTTCATCGACTTCTCCATCGACAACCGGTTCTCCCAAATTACCCTTGCTGCCCGGAAATCCTTTATCCATGACTCCCGAGATGATCCAAAGTACCTAATTTCCACAGTAATCCTTGATTAATAATCTCCTTTAGACATTTTTGACTTGAACAAGTTTACTGTAGAACCCGATCCTTTTGTCGTTCCTGACATGATGAAATTCACAACTACTTCTGCTCCTGAAATATCTTCCATTACTGTAGAACCGTCAGAAATGGAAAAAGTTTCAAATGTTTTCGAAAAATTGTCAGAAATCAAAGAAGATTACGACGAAGAAACTGTAGATCCCTTTGGTTTATCCACTTCAACAATCCCTAATATTCCTGAATTACCATTGACAATACCTTTAATTAATGAAGAATCTGAAGAAGAAATTTCAAATGTTTCAGGGGAAATTCCGACTTTTGGAAGCATCGCTCAGCCTGGATATCTTCAAACAACTCCTAGTCCGGACATTTATCCGACTTTAGTCAGCGTAATAGGAAACGAAAGTGAGATTTCATATATCGATTTTCAGTTTAATTAATAACTAATATTATAATTTTTAAAAAAATATTCTTTAAATTTTTGAATTTCTGCTTAAAAACGAAAAAAATTCGATATTTAATTTTTAAATTTTTATAATAATATAGAAATTCTAAAAATTCCTTTCAGGATAATTTTGTAAAAATTTCTATAATTATTAAAATTCCAAGTTTTTGAATTTTTTATTTTTGTGATATTGTGGTTTCAGAGGACCTCCAGACTCCGGTCCCTGGAGTTTTCCTGTTTTCGAAACGGCCGGAACCTTTTGGATTCCATTTTGGGAAACACGTGGCTGTGACGACTCCGGCGAATGTGGTGGATTCTCGGCCTTACAGTGCCATCTACGGGGTCACGACGAAGATGAATCCGGAAAATACTATAAAAACTGCTCTTCAGAATGTCTACGAATTGACGCAAAATGGAATCATGAATCCAGGATCCAATCAGCAAAGTTCGTTTCCGATTTCGCCTTGTATGTTCCCCAGTGCCGGAGGGACCTACGTCAAGAGTTGTCGGCCGGAATCGGCTTTGCCTATTCCTGGATTCTGGAGCCAGAACTGTCCCATCGGACTCTTCTGTCAAGTCGGCGAGAGTCTTCAACAAAGCATCTGCTGCCCCAGGCTAGGCGGAAGTCCGTGTCTCCAGAAGAAAACCAGCGGTGTCGGGACTTCGAACTTGAAACGATGGTTCTATGATTCTGAAACCCAACAATGCAAAGGATTCATTTTCAACGGATTTCAGGTGGGTCACCACATGTGGAAATTAATTAATTAATATTATATTTAAAAAAATAGTTCTTTCAAATTTTTAAATTTTCCGCGTAAAAGTGAAATTTTTAGAAAAAATGACAAATCTGACAATTCCAAAATCGGCTCAAACTTTTTTATTTTGTTAAATTCTAAAATTTTTTATTTTTTGGAATTTTTGAATTTCCCGCGTAAAAGGGAAATTTTTAAAGAAACGACAAATCTGGCAACTCGCTTCGAAATCGACTCGCGTTTTCATCGTTCTTTTTTTGCAATCCTAAAATTCCTTAATTCCAGCTTTTTCTAAAATTAGTTTCTTAATTTTCTTAATTTTTAATTTTCCTATTCATATGATACTTCTGAAGATTCGTGTTGAGATACTTTCGGGAAAATTTTTATTTTTTACAATAATATGGAAATTTTTACAATAATATGAAAATTTTAGAAATTTTTACAATAATATGAAAATTTTAAAGGTTCAAAATAACTTTGTGAAATTCAAAGTTTCTTATAATGGTAGAGAAATTGTAAAAATCCTTGTCGACAGAATTTTTAATTTTTATATCAGTGTGGAAATTTTTCTCAAAACAAGTTTCTAATTTTTAAATTTTTTATGTGATTTTAATTTTAGGGAAATGAGAACAATTTTCTGACTTTTGAATCCTGTCGTCAGGAGTGCTCGGCTCTGAACTTCTGTCCCTTCGGCTCGCCCTACGGCTTCGAGAGCGTCGACGGGTCCCGGAAGTGCAGCACGACCCGGCCTTCTTGTCCTCCTCATTATTACTGTCAAATTGCGGAATCTTCACAGGATACTGTCTGTTGTCCTCTCTTCAATGGAACTTCTGAAGGTATTGAAAATAACACTAATGACACCAATATCCACGGATCTCCGCTTGTCGGACATCAGATGGGACACTCGAGGAGGGTCTCTCCTTGCAACTTGCCCATCACCCCGGGCACCGGCAGACTCATACTCCACAGATGGGCCTATTCTCAGACGAGAAAGGCCTGTGTGAACTTCTTGTACTCTGGATCCGGGGGTTCTGCGAATAACTTCTTGACAAAGTTGGACTGCATGAAAGTTTGTGAAAATACGGTAAATCCCTGCGGGACCGGAACCGCCCTCGACATAACCCAGCTCCGGAAGTGCAATTCCCAGACTGATTGTCCATCAGAAACCTACTGTCATTTCGGAGGAACTCCCGAAACGAATGTTTGTTGTCCATCGAATGCCGTTAGTCCTTGTCTTCTGTCCTTGGATCCCGGTCGAGGGTCTTCAATCCTTCATCGGTACTACTTCGATGTTTCCACCTCCACTTGTAAAGGATTTACATACCTCGGAATCGGAGGAAATGAGAACAACTTCAGAACTATCCAAGAATGCAGATTAGCTTGTCCGGGTAAGTTTGCTGTTTTCAGTAGACTTCTGGAGAATCTTCCAGAATCTGCAAAAAAATTTTTAAATTTCTGAAAATCTGGGAATTTTTTGAATCTTGTGAAAACTTCTAAAGCCTCTGAAAATCTGCAAATCGTATTACCAAAGTTGATGGTCAAAGTTCGACATCAAAGTTGAGCATCAAAGTTGACTATTAAAGTTCAACATTGAAATTGATCATTAAAGTTTGACAATCAACTTTGACAATTAACTTTGACGATCAACTTTAGTGGTGCAAAACCCGGAATTTTTGAACTTTTTAAAAGGTTTTGGAAATTTCTGTCGAGATTGTTTTTTAATTATCTATTTTTAATTTTAATTTTTCCAGAGTATGAGAACCCCTGTCCGAAGGGCATACCCTCGACGAACCCTGTCGATGGAAGTGTTAATTTCTGCACGGCCACGAATCCGACTTGTCCGAAGAATTACTTCTGTCATATTGGGGCCTCTCGGCAGACTACCGTATGCTGTCCGAGAGTGACTTCGGATGTCTGCACAGCCGGGGTTATTATGGGTCTGGGATCGGCGAAACTTCCGAGGTTTTACTACAACTCAAAAATGAGGACTTGTGAACAATTTTTTTACTCTGGTAAAGGTGGAAACGAAAATAATTTCATCAACAAAATTGCTTGTGAAATTGCTTGTCCTGTTCTGGATAATCCTTGTTCATCCGGTTTTCCTGCTTTAGATGCTTACGGTGAACCAATTTTATGTTCCACAGCCGAACCCGATATTTGTCCCTCAGGGTACTGGTGTCACATAGGCGGAACTCAATCCACTACGCTCTGCTGTCCCGGCTCCAGAAGCGCCGCTTGCAGACTTCCGATGAGTCGAGGAACAGGCTCAGCGGTCCTCAACCGATGGTACTTCAACACCGAAAGCAAAGTTTGCGTCAATTTCGTTTACTCCGGAAGATCAGGAAACCAGAATAACTTCATTTCAAGACAACAGTGTCTTTCAACTTGCCCTGAGTACGAGTGAGTATTTACAGTAATCCCCTCAGTATACTGTTTTGAGAAAATTCTTAAATTTCAAAGTAGAATTTTTTTATGCGAAATTGGCATACTGTAGAAGTTTCTAAAATCTTCGGAAATATAATAGGTACTTCTGAAGTCTTCTAGAATCCTTTGGAAGGTTTCAAAGATTTAGAATTTTCCAAAATCCAATTAGAAAATTCTTGGAATCTTTGAAACTTTCATGTACACTTCTGTGTTCTTCCAGAATTCAGTTCAAAGATTTGAAAACTTTTGAAAATCGCATTGAAACTTTTAAAATTCTTTCTTCGTATGCGGGTTCTAGAAATTTCCCTAGATTCTGGAAAAGTTCGGGATTTTTGAATGGATTCTGGAAGCTTCAATGTGACTCAGAAGTTTTTGGATTATCGAATTGGATTCTGGAGACTCTCCAGAGGTCTATATGAAGTTTTCAAAGAATTCAGAAGTCTTTAACTGAGATTTTGGAGGATTCTAAATCTTTGAAACCTTCCGAAGGATTCTAGAAGACCTCAGAAATATCTATCATATTTCCGAAGATTTTAGAAACTTCTACAGTATGCCAATTTTACATCAAACAAAAACGGAAAATTTACTCAAAAGTTTTTTGAAATTTTTAAAAATTCTTAAATTTGATTTTTTAGAAGCCCGTGTCCAGCAGGCCAGCCTCACATCGGATTGTCCGGCCAGATAACCCACTGTGGAGCCACGGATCCGTCGATCTGTCCAGCTACTTACTGGTGTCACATCGGGGCGAGTTTGGAGACTTCTGTGTGCTGTCCCGGAGCTGCGGATCCTTGTGACCAACCGAAACAGGTCGGTGATGGAGAACACAGTGTCACCAGATATTACTATCATCAACTAACAAGAACTTGTCTTCAATTCCGATATTCTGGAAAAAGTGGAAATGAAAATAATTTTTTAACTAAAAATGCCTGTGAATCCAGATGTCCTGTATTTGTGTCTCCTTGTGCCAGTGGGGCTCCGGAAATGGACGAAAGTTTGGCTCCCGTTGCCTGCAGCGCCGCGGACAACGGCACCTGTTCCCCAGGGCATTGGTGTCACATAGGGGCGGACGAACAATCGACAATCTGCTGTTCAGGAGCTTCGATGAACATCTGCGATCAGGCCATGGTGGTGGGGAACGGTAGGGCTTCACTGCCAAGATACTACTTTAATCCCCTGACGAAGCAGTGTCTTCCATTTATCTACTCCGGAAGAAACGGTAACCAGAATAACTTCTTAAGCAAAGCTGCTTGTGAATCCGCTTGTGAAACCCTCCAGAATCCGTGTCTTCTGGGCGAACCAGCCACCGGAGCGAACGGGATGTACGTCACCTGCTCCTCCAGCTCCCCCAACGTCTGCCCCTCCGGCTATTGGTGCCACGTCGGGGCTGACGTCACTGAATCCATCTGCTGTCCCGGAGAATCCGACCCTTGCACCTTGTCTTCTGCTTCTGGAGAAGGCGAAGAAAGTCTCACGAGGTTCTATTTCGACACCAACTTGAAACGATGCACAAAATTCACCTACGCCGGGAAATACGGTAACGCTAACAATTTCGAAACTCTTCTACAATGCCAGATAAAATGTCCTGAATTCCAGTAAGTTTTTAAAATAACTAATAAGTAATATAATTTGAAAAATAATGAATTTTTTTAATTTCCGCATAAAAAAATTTTAAAATGAAAAATTCCACAATTCTAATGAAATCTATTTTTTTTCGGAAGTTTTAAAAATTCCTCTCGAGACAATATAGTAAAAATTTATTTTTACTTTTTATAATTCGGATTTTTGAATTTTTGAATTCCCGCGTAAAAGCGAGAGAAATTTAAAAAATGGAAAATCTGACAATTCAGAATAATCTTGATTTTTATTTTCGGAAGTTTTAAAAATTCCTCTCGAGACAATTCAGTAAAAATTTATTTTTACTTTTTATAACTCTGATTTTTGAATTCCCGCGCAGACAAGCGAAGTGTTGTAAAAAAGGAAAAAATGGAAAACCTGGTAAACTATTGCGAAATCGACTCATTTTTTTTCTTTTCGAGAAATCCTAAAAATCCACTTTGAAGTAATTTTCAAAAATAGTATATAAATTAAATAATTTTTCTAATGTGTAAAATTTTCGAAAATAATTTTTTACATTTGGAAATTTGCAGAAACCCTTGTCCTTCTGGAGACCCGGCCCAGGCCCCCGGAGGCGGAATCCTGTTCTGTTCTGCAGAAAGACAAACTTGTCCGACCTCCTACTGGTGCCATATTGGGGCGACTTCAGAATCCACTGTCTGTTGTCCGAATGCGGATTCTGATCCTTGTCTCTCGGGCATGAGTGTGGGTTCCGGTCCTTACAAACTCCCCAGATTCTACTTCAACCAACATACAAGACAGTGTCTTCAGTTTACCTACACAGGGTACCTCGGAAGTCAGAACAGCTTCACTTCCTTGAAGGACTGCGAACGAAGATGCCCCGTCTTCAGGTCGCCCTGTCCGGGGGCCGAGGGAACTGCCATGGTCCCTGTGACTCGGTGCAGTGCCCAGAACCCGCAAAGCTGTCCTTCAGGGTACTGGTGTCATGTTGGGGGAACTCCAGATTCCTCCGCTTGTTGTCCAGGAGCCAGTTTCGATCCTTGCGGACTTCCCCTAAGCCGGGGGGTCATCGACAAGTTCGGACCTTTCACCAGATGGTATTACGACAGAAAATCGAAAATTTGCAAACCATTCCAATACGGTGGAACCAAAGGAAATGAAAATAATTTCTTGACGAAAGAAGATTGTGCTCAACGATGTCCAGAATTCGTGAATCCTTGTTTTTTCGGAGAAGCCTTGACAGATCCACAAACAGGTTCAGTCAAGTACTGTAATCCTCAGGATTTTATGGATTGTCCAAGAGACTATTACTGTCACACTGGAACTAATTTCGAAACTTCCGTTTGTTGTCTGAAGCAAAGAGGCCACCAGATCCCACCGCTTACAGTATTCAAACCCCCGCCGTCCCCGTTTCTGAAATCCCCCTTCAAATCCAGAATGGGGAAGCACAGTACCCAGTCGAAGGTTGAATTCCATCAGAGTCTCCAGGAACCAGCCCAGATCCCCTCCTTGAGACAACTCTGTCCCCACGGAGACCCCCTGATGACGGTCTTCGGCATGCCCGAAACTTGCAACATGCACGACAACCTCCCGTGCTCGAACCCCGATTACGTCTGCAGCTTGATGAGCACTGGAGAATCCTACTGTTGTCCTGATGCCAGTGAGTTTTCTAAATTGAAATTCTCTAAAATTCAAAATTCCCAAAAATTTCAAAAAAGTTTAATAAAATTCTAAAATTTTATAAATTCTGTAACTTTTTAAAATTGTACAGAATTTAGTGAAAAAATTAAAATTTATTCAATTCTGAAAATTTAAAAATATTCATTTTAAATTTTTTAATTATATAATTTTGAAAATTTAAAATTTTCGAAAATGTATAAATTTTCATAATTATGTGATTCATACAGTATCCTTCCAGAACACGTGTGTCTCCAGCCACAAACGGATTGTCAGTCCTCGTCGAGCCAGACCTACGGGTACAACCCGACGACGGACACCTGTCAACCCGGCTGCGGAGGGTTCACGACCCTCGTTCAGTGTTCCAACATCTGTTGCAATAAGGTTTTTTAAAAGTTATTTATTATTTTAATTTTAAAAATTCAGGGTTATAATTTATTGATGAAATTAAACGACGATATTAGACCTTCAGAATCCGGTTCCGACGATGATTTATTGGATGAATTTTTTGATGAACCGAGATCAAACAGAACTGAATCGAGACGAAAGTGGTTTGACGTCATCCGAATCTTTTAGTTTTACACGCAAAAAGGGTGTATTAAAACCGCCTTAATGTATCAGGTACATTACACTCAGTGCATACGTGCATTAAGTTGATATCGATATACTCTATTCAACACATCGATTTATTAAAACAGTTCTGATGTATTAGACACAATATATTCAATGTACCGATTTACTAAATTTAATATCAATATATTATATTTAGTATATCGATTCATTAAAACAGTTCTGATACAATGTACTCAATGTATAGATACATTAAGCATAATATCGACGTATTATATTCAATCTATGAATTCATGAAAACAACTCTGATGTATCGGATGCATTTTATTCAGTATGTCGGTATATTAAGTTGAGATTAAGGCATTTTATTTAATGTACCGGTACACTGAATATAATCTATCTGACACATCAGAGCCGTGTTAGTGAATCCATATATTGAATATAGTATATCGGCATCACTTTAATGTACCGATATATTAAACATAATGTATCGATATATTAGGACTCTTTTAATGTATCGATACATTGAATATAATTTATCTGATACATTAGAATTCTTTTAATATATCAATACCTTAAATATAGTATATTTCTATCAACTTGATGTATCTACACATTGAATATATTGTATCTAATGCATCAGTGCCGTTTTAGTATTTTTATACATTGAATATAGTATATCGATATCGCTTAATGTATCTATACATTGGACATAACGTATTTGATATATCAGAGTCGTTTTAATGTATTCATACATTATGTTCAATGTACCCATTTTTGTGTGTACTGAAGACAGTCTTTCCTTGAATGCAGGTCCTTTTTTAGCCTCTTTCGAAATCAATATTCCGTTAACTCCCAGGATTCTCTAAATTTTCAAAAATCATACTTTTATAAAAATTGAAAATAAACATTATTACGAAATCGTTCCGACACAAATTTCGAAACTTTCTGAAAACTGCCAAAATCCATGTTTGCAGGACTTTCTACTGGATTCTGGAAGACTCCAGAAGCTTTATTAAGATTATCGAAAGTCGCGGAATTTTCTTACAGGATTCTGAAAAGTTCTAGAAGACTTCAGAAGTTTCCATAGATTTCTAAAAAGTTCTAGAAGCTATCATGAGGCTCTGGAAGACTCCAGAAGTTCACCCGAGATTCAGGAGAGCTTCAGAACTTTCTTACAGGATTCTAAAAGATTCTAGAAGTTACTACAGGATTCTGGGAAATTTCAAGATGTTTTTACAGAATTTTAAAAACTTCCAGAATCTGACGGAAGGATTCTGGAAGACTTCAGAAGTTAACTCGAAGTTCTGGAAATTTTCTAACGACTTCACATGATTTCAGAATCCTCCACTGTGTTTTCCTAATATTATAGTTTTTCTGAAAAATAAAAATATTGATTATTGACCAGTCATTAGAGATTGACCAAAGTCCGTTTTTCCGTTCATCTGCCGGTTAGAGGAGGACAAAGAACATTCGTTTGACCAAGACAGCTGCCCCGCCTTGAAATAACTTGTTTTCAGTTTTTAATTTTTTTACTTTTTATCGTTTATTTCGTCGTTGTCGGTCGATGAAATTGAGCATCCGAAACTATGTTCATTGTTGATTCTTTTCAGCAAAAATATGGATAAATTTTTTTAATTCAAAAATGTTTTTTAATTTTTTCGAAAATAATGATTTTAAAAATTTTTTTAATTTAAAAATAATTTTATATTATTGATAGAATTTTTTCGAAAATTTTGGAATTTAAAAAAATGTGGAATTTTTTCAAAATCTTTGAAATTTTAGAAGTTCATTGAAAATTCTGAAATTTTCGAAAATCTTTTAGAAATTTCAAAATCCTTCCAGAATCTGGTGGACTTCTGAAATTTTTTAAAATTTTACTGGATTCTGAGTTTTTTAGGAATTTTATAGAATCTTCTGGAGTCTTCTGAAAATTTTCGGAAATTTTTAAATATTTTTAGAATTTTCTAGAAACTTCTGAATTTTTTCAGAATCCCCGATAAGCATCTAGAATTTTCCGGAATTTTGTAAAATTTTTGGTGAAATTTGAAGAATTCCAAAATTTTCTAGAAGATTCTGAATTTTTAAGAATTTTCTAAAATCCTTCAAAAAATTTTAAATCCTTTTAGAAATTTCTGAATTTTTTCAGATTCCTCTAAATTTCTAGAATCCAATTGAAAATTCTGAATTTTTCGAAATCTTTTAAAAAATTAAAAATTTCCCAAAATCCAATTCTCCAAAATTGAATATATTCGTATTGAGACAATTTCGAAACGATTCACGTTTTGTTTTTAATTATTTTTTTATTGTTTGTCAGACCGATTCGAAAAAACACATAATGCTGAAATAGTCGAGAAAAAATCAAATTGTGAGTCAGATGGTTGGATTTTCAGATAAACACGATTTTACCTGTCTGTTGTCGGATTTCATGTTCTTTTTGATCCTTCTAAGAGATCAAAGATTGATCTCAGAAATGACCAATAAAAATCCTTTGACCGTGTTTATCTTTTCCGATTTTCTAGAATCTCGTAAAATTTACAGCAGACGTCTAGAATCTTGTTAAAAATTTAAAGTTTTCAGAATCTCGGAAGGAATTCCGAAGGTTTAGAATCTCCCAAGTTTTAGAAAATTTTAGAATCCTCTGAAATCGAGATTCTGGAAGTTTCTAAAACCCTTTAGAATATTCCAAAGTCTCATGGAAGATTCTGAAGTCTTCTAGAATCTTGTAGAAGATTTTGGAAGACTTCAGAATCCACTTAAAATTTCTGATTTTAAGTTTTTTTTATTTTCGAATCTTCTAGAATCTTATTAGAAATTTTTTAGAATCTTATGAGAGGATTTTGAATTTTTTTAGAAAGTTTTAGAAAATTCTAGAATCCAGTTAAAACTCGGGGTTTTTTAAAATCAAAATTATGAAAGTTTTAAAATAATAGAATGTTCTAAAAATTTCCAGAATTTTGTTAAAAATTTCAAAATTTTCTGGAATTTTATGAAAAATTTTCAGAATTTCCTGAATCCAGAGGATTCTTCACACAAGAAAACGTAATTTTTGACACAGTAACAAATGCAAATTTTTACTATTAAGTTACGTTTTTATTACAAAAGTTAAATATTCAAGAAAAATGTGACGATTATTATATTTTTGTTATATTTCGAAATTTTTACTGAACAAAAAGTTGCTTTTTTGTGTGTGAAGATTTGGAATTTTATGAAGTTTTTTAGAACTTTCTAGAATTTCATAAGATTCTGAAATTTCCCAGATTCTCGATGAAGATTTAAATTTTTCAAAATTTCGAAAAACTTTTCCAAATTTTAAAAATTATTTAAACTCAAAAATTTTACAAAAATGTTTATTTTTAAATGTTTAGATTTATTTGTGAAGAAACTTTTAGTTTTTGCTTGATCGATAGTGCTCGTTTCTAGCTTGTCTGGCTTGAAAAATGTCTGTGATCGGTCCTGGGACAGCGGCAACCGGCCGAGCACGTGGCCAGGCCCGTAAACTGTTGCATTTCGTCTCGTGATCTCTGATTTTATTCACTAATTCTGAAAATCTGATGTCAAATAAATATTCTTCAAAAAATATTCGATTCAGGTCTGATTTTGAATTTTTTTAGTTAAAAATGCCAGAATCAGAAGTTACTGTAATTTCTAGTCGGCATCATAGACCCCGAGGCATTGTCAACTCCATCATCGCCACAGGACTCGCCAGAATTGTCATAAACGAAGAAAGGGGGATTTTTATTGTAAGTTTTTAAATTTTAAAAATTTAAAATCATTTTTTTTTTAAATTTAAAATTTTTACAAAATTTTTTAAGAATTTCCGAAACTCAAAACTTTAAATATTTTGAAAATTATCATAAAATTTTTAAAAATTTTAAAAGTATTTTAAAAAGTAGAAAAATGAATTGCTAGATTTTCCATTTTTTTATTTTCACTCGTCCTAGCATGGGAATTTAGAAAAATCAATTTTTAAATAATTTCTTTAATAATGAAAACATGAAATTAAGTTTTTTACAATAAAATTGTAATTTCTGTAATAAAAACCAGTTTTAAATAATAAAAGTATAAATTTCTTTAATAATAAAAGTATAAATTTCTTTAATAATAAAAATATAAATTCTTTTAATAATAAAAATATAAATTTCTTTAATAATAAAAATATAAATTCTTTTAATAATAAAAATATAAATTCTTTTAATAATAAAAATGTAAAAATTGCAGGCTAGCCTTGCTGCAGATGACGAAAATTTTGGAATCCATGGAATTTTCGACAAACATTCAGACAAACCTTCGACTTCGTTGGCCAACATATCCATTACTGAGGGAGACACTGGGGATCATTATCGGGTCCTAAATGTCCCTGTTGAATTTTTTCCCGTCAAGAATCCCGTGACTAATGTTGTTCACACTCACATCAGGTTCAATCATCCAGCAGTGAAATTCGAAACTAAAGAATTGTTGATCGGAGATCGGGCCGAAATCGAAATTCAGCAGCAGCTCGGGGCCCAGATAGAACGGGAAATAGAGCTGAGCAAACCCATCGTCCATCTGGGGCAGATGTCCCTCAAAATCGTCACTTCTCAGAAGATAGAACCGGGATTCAGAAGAGAAAGTATTTCTGAAAATTCCCCTCTTCCCATTCTGGAGCAATCTGAGGACTTTCTTGTTTAAAAATACATTCAGATTTTTTAGTGCTTTCGCTTCATTGGATTTTCCGCAATTGTTAGTAAAAGTTTTAATAAAAATTATATAAACATTTGAAATGCACACGTAATTGCCATGGGACAGAACTCCAATCTAATCAGGGCTTACCTACGGGCTCTAGAGGGATTAGTTTCCACTAATATTCCGGGCCAAAGACCTTCCAAGTAGACATCTCCAGTTAGATAGTCCGATGAAGTACCCTATTGTTCAAATAACGACAGCAATAGGAGAAACACGATACCTAACATGATAAGGAGCTGGAAAATAACTGTAAACACATTATGCCCAATTTAATTAAGACTCACCAAGTGTGTTCTAGAGGGATTAAGCTCTTGTGGAATTAGTCTTCGGCTTCTACATCGAACTAAGGACATTTCGGCAAACAATCTCCAGTTAACTTCTGCCCTACAAAGCACCTCAATGTTCTAACGACGGCAAAAACAAGAAAATAAGACACCTAATGTGATAAAAACCTAAAAATAATACTAAATTTATTACATTTAGTTTGATTTGGACCTGCCTATAGAGTTTTGGATGAATTGAGCTCTTGTTGCATCAGTCTTTCGTTCCTACTTTGGACTAGGGACTTCTCCAAGTACGGGATCTCCTTCTTTCCTTCAGTTAACCTCTGTTCGATGAGGTATCCCACTGTTCCGACGACGACGGCAACAGGAAATACGAGATATCCGACATAACGAGAACCTAAAAATTAAACGAAATTTAGACTTCATATATCGGAGACAATTAAATAAAATTTAGCATTCATATATTAAAAAACTTACTTAATCTAGATGCAACCACGTACCACATCCTGCCTTGGGGAAAACCCAATTTCCGAAATGAGCTTCGATGACGAGCAAAACCAAAGAGCAACGTCGCGGAAGAGACACTCGAAACCCGGTCTCGGAACGAAACTCACAATTACTTAGATCAGTCGCGATTTTACCCTAAAATAAGTACTTTCTAGACACAATTTCTCTTTCTCCTTAATCAATCTCTATCCAACTAAGTACCCTACTACCCGAATAACGACAGTAACAAGGAAAATAAAATTTCCGACATCATGATAACCTTAAAAATGTTACATTTGTTGTTCATATATTAAAAAATCGCTTATTATGTGTGGTATTTTAGTTCAGAGAAAAGTGTAACTTTGAACACAAATTTCGACAACGCATAGGACTAAAGAGCAATATTGCGAAAGAGACAATTGAAACCATAGGTCGAAACCAGGTCTCGAAACGAAAATGATGACTATTTCGGCCAGTCACAATTGCTCGCCCGAGCGCGGAAATCACTAGTCTGCGCTCTTTTGCTTCCAACAATCGTTTATTCGTGCAGTTTTTATTGATTTGGAATCCATAAACTCCGTGATGAAGTCCTTAACCACGCCAATCGCGTGTTCACAATCCGAGTTTTCCTCTGTGATCAATCATCTATAATGATTCAGTTCGCATTTCTGTCAAATGCTCCGCTGTTTCGTTGAAGAGATTGATGTACTATGATGTTCGTTTGACCTTTGCTTTCAGGTCTCTTGGAATATTTTAAACGACCACAATGTTAGCAGAGTACGATGGAGGCGATAATTCCGATCCGTTGACTTCTCAGTTGGAGGATTCTAACCAGGACAGTACTGTGAATGAAAGTAATGGGAAACCAGAAGAACCCAAGGACCTTGTCGAGCAGTCCCTCGACGACAACGAAAGGAAAATGTCGGAATCTATTGATTACAGAGACGTGAGTTATCCGGTTTTTCTAATCCGTTCATATATAAAAACTTCCAGAACAGAACCGAAGACGTTCCTGTCGATGTCAATTTGGACGGGACACTGGCTGTTGATATTTCTGATGCTCTTTCTGAACGTGACAAAGTAGTTTATTCAAATTTTTCACTTTCTCACTTGTGCATTCCAGGTCAAGTATACTGTTCACACTAAAACCAACTTACCGGGATTTCTGAAGCACGAAATGAGTGTTGTTCGTGAACATGAGGAGTTCATCTGGCTACATAATTGTCTAGAAGACAACGAAGAGTACGCCGGGTATATTGTAGGTATTTACTTTTTAATTTTTACTGAATTTGGGGTTTTCAGATTCCACCAGCCCCTCCGAAACCTGATTTTGAAGCTTCGCGTGAGAAACTCCAGAAGCTCGGGGAAGGTGAAGCGACAATGACTAAAGAGGAGTTCCAGAAAATGAAGCAAGAACTTGAACAAGAGTATTTGGCCACGTTTAAAAAAACTGTGGCGATGCATGAGGTGTTTCTTTGCCGATTAGCCGCCCATCCTGCTTTCAGGAGTGACACAAACTTTAGAGTGTTTTTGGAATACGAGAAAGATGTGCGTTTTTATTTGTATTTTTATTGGTAATAACTATGGAATGGTTTTAGCTCTCTGTTCGAGGAAGAAATAAGAAAGAAGTCGTTGGATCGTTCTTTAAGAGACTGACAAGTTCTGCTGATGAAGTCCTATTATCAGGTCAAAAGGATGTTGATGACTTTTTTGAACGGGAAAAGAATTACATGGTTGAATATCATACCCATATCAAAGATGCCGCCAATAAGGCTGAACGTGTTTGTAGACAACGAAAATGTGAGAAAAGGTATTTTGTAAATGATCTATTGTTTGTTTTTAGGTATTTCTGACAATTATGGAAAAATATCACAAAATCTTGAGAAATGTGCTCAATTAGAAGGTCTTGGAGGCGACAAGAAGTTTGGGAGATTTGTGATGAAATCAGCAGATGCTTTGGAGAAATTGAAGAAAACTGAAGCTAGAGTAGGAACAGATGAAGAGTTGAAAGAAGCTGATACGTTACGATACTTTACTAGAGAAACAGAAGCGGCCAAGGGATTACTGTACAGAAGGATGAGATGTTTAGCAAATTATGAAGCAGCAAATAAGAACTTGGAACGTGCTAGAGCTCGTAATAGGGAAATTCAAAAAGCTGAAAACGATCAAAAAGAAGCTTGTGACAAATTTGAAGAAATTACTCAATTATCGAAGAAGGAACTAGTTGAATTGAAGAAACGTCGTGTGGATGCTTTTAAGAAGAACTTTAGTGATTTGGTTGATCTCGAAATTAAACATTCCAAGGTTTGTTTCGTGGATTTTTGAACATTTGATAAGATAATAACGGTTGTGTCAGCTGATTGAAATGGAATATGTATGATAATTGTTTATTTTCAGGCCAAATTATCATTGCTCCAGTCTGTGGTCGCTTCTCTGAAGGATGGGGAGTATTAAACCTTCGTTGAATTGTTCATACGTTTATTATCAAATGGATTATGTTCGTTCAGTGCACATGTATTATTGAATTCTACATATTTTCCCAAGAATTGAGTGCGTTGGTTGTCTGCTCCCGGTTATATTTGGGGGGGTTATGTAATTTATTACAGTCCTTGTATTTTGAGCATTTATTGTATTTTAGAGAATTATTATTTATTAATGTTTTTTATTGAAGGAGAATATTTGTTTGTTTTGTGAGAGTTTTTACGGTTTTATTACCGATGGATATTTTTGGAATTTTTTATTTTCGATTTTTTATGCTTTTTGATTTTTGTTTAATTTGGAATTTCAGAGTATACAGAATGAGTGTCTCGACAGATGCTGGAAATGAAGAATCATCTTCTTCTGTAAATTCTAGTGAATCTGCTTCGAAGTTAACAACGTCAGAATCGACAGCTACTCTTGTTCCTCCTCAACAATTGACAACAGTAGGATCTACGGGAAGTCTAAGGGATTCAGGAAGTTCAACATTGTGGCCATCTAAATCTGATGAGTATGAGTTATTGAGTATTATTGGAATTGGTGCAACAGCAACTGTTCATAAGGTGCGTATTTTTGGAAATTTAATTGCTGTAATGTTGGGTTATTTAGGCATTATGTAAACCGAGAAATGAAGTGTGTGCAGTCAAATGTATTAATTTGGAAAAGTGGCAGACTTCTGTCGATGAATTGTCTCATGAAATTCAAGCAATGTCATTATGCCACCATCCGAATGTTGTTAATTACCATACATCGTTTGTTGTTAAAGAAGAATTATGGGTTGTAATGCCATTGTTAGAAGCAGGATCGATGTTTGATATTCTTAAAAAGAAAATTAAATCAATGGGGAAAGAATCGGCTTCTCATGGTGTACTTGATGAAATCACAATTGCAACTGTGTTGAAAGAAGTACTAAAGGGATTGGATTATTTACATAGTTCAGGACAAATTCATCGTGATATTAAAGCAGGAAATATATTATTGTCAAAAGATGGAAGTGTTCAAGTAGCGGATTTTGGTGTTTCTGGATGGCTTGCTGCAAGTAATGGCGATTTGAGTAGACAAAAACAACGACATACTTTTGTTGGAACATTGGGATGGATGGCACCGGAAATAATGGAACAAGTGTCTGGTTATGATTTTAAAGCTGATATATGGTCATTTGGAATATTGTGTATTGAATTAGCAACAGGTACAGCACCATATCATAGATATCCACCTATGAAGGTGTTGATGCTTACGTTACAAAATGATCCACCTACGTTAGATACGAATGCAGAAAGAAAAGATCAATATAAAGCGTATGGTAAAACATTTAGAAATCTGATTAAAGAATGTTTACAAAAAGATCCAACTAAAAGACCAACAGCTGCAGAATTACTGAAACATTCGTTTTTTAAAAAAGCGAAAGATAAATCATTTTTAATTCATTCATTAATTGAAAATTTGGGGAATCTTAGTCAACCTGTATCACAATCGGCTATTCAGAAGAAAGTTGCAAGTGGAAAATTAAAGAAAAATCAAGATGGACAATGGGAATTTGAATATGATGATCCAGATGATGATGAAGATGAAGTTCCAACAATGAAAGCAGCAGAAGATTTGGAGAAATTGAATTTAGATGGATCGAGTAATGTTGCTAAAACTGGTAATAGAACATTGAATTTGGTAAGTACTGGATGGAAAAATTGATTTTTAATGAGTTTTTTAGGTTCTTCGTGTTAGAAATCAAATGAGAGAATTAAATGACATTAAATTTGATTATACTCCAGAACAAGATACTGTTCAAGGTATAGCGAATGAATTAGTTACTGCGGAATTGATTGATGGACAAGATAGAGTTATTGTTGCTGCTAATTTACAAAAGCTTATTGATTTAGCTCAAAGTAATTCAGAAAAAAAATCAATTACGTTTGCTCTACATTCAGGAGTTGCAACAAATGAAATTCCGGATGAACGTTCATTGACAGGATTTGCTCAACTTTCACTAGTCGAATAGATGAAATGTCAATTTTTAATAGCGGATTTTTGTCCAGATATGTCAGAGCAACTCATGATTGATTCGATAGTTTTTTCCTATCTAAAGGTTTTTTTAGAATTTTTGTCCGAAAAAACAGTTGGGTAATTTGAGTATGTATGTTTTTTGGGTTTTATCCTTACTGTATTACTCTAGTTTTCTTGCGAGGCTGAATTGGCCAATTAACTACAAAACGTGTGAGAAATAAAATGAGGTTGATAAATTCTCATTTTATTTAAATTTAATTAGAAAAATAAGAATAATCTCCAAATTGACGTTTTTGGAATTTGATGAAATTTCCGAATTTTGGCCGGATTATAAGCTCTGCAGATAGACGGAGTTGATCTGTTCGAACTTTTGATTTAACTTTGAATTCTCGAAGAATTCTGGCAATGATACATTTTTCTTCCATAATAGCGAAACGTTGTCCAATACAATTTCGTGAACCGGCACTAAATGGTATATATGCATATGGATGCTTTATTTCGCTATCCATGAATCGATCGGGATTGAATACTTCGGGATTTTTCCAATAACGGGGATCACGATGAACCATAGATGCAACGACAACAACACCTGTTCCGGCTGGGAGAATTTTGTCTTCTGAAAATAATGAAAATAGTAATTATAGGAAATGGGTTTTTGATGGGAGTTTGAAGTTGTAATTAGTAACTTGAATTGAAAATTGGAATTTTGATTTGTCGTGTTAAGACATGGTTTTAGATATTTTAATTTTTCGTGGTGAGATATGACTTGGAGTTTAGACTTCGTATTGACAATTTTCGAATTTTTGATTTTTCGCTTTAAAACAATTTTCGAAATTTAGACTTTTTCTATTAAGACATGGTTTTAGATATTTTAATTTTTCGTGCTAAGATATGACTTACAAGTTCTGTTTTGATTCGGAAAATTTCGATATTTTTGAATTATGGATTTAATTAAAATTATTTTTTTTTAAAATAATCCGTAAATTTTGTCTCAACGAGAGAAATCGAAATTTTGACTTTCAATTCTGATTATTGATTTTGATGAAGTACTGATTTTATAATGATGATTTAATTTTTTGCCTTTTAGATTAGTATTTTTGGGAACTGGATTAGCCTAATATGGAAGTCAAGTGACTAAAAAGACCAATTTAAAAACATTAAAAAATCATAAAAAATTAGGGAATAAATGTAATTTTTTAGGATTCGGATTGGTCTAATTACGGTAACTAAGAAAATGTAAAAAATAAGAAATTTCGAAATTAGTGAAATTCGAAAAGTTGTAAATGTCCCGAGGGAGGAAGCGTAATACAGTAGGAAAACGAACTTATTTGAACATCTTCGACTGTTTGACGAGCGATTAGAGGAACACTGGGGTACATCCGGAGGGTTTCTTTTAGACAAGCTTCGAGATATCGTAGTCTGCCAAGATCGTCGAAAGTTAATTCTCGTAGTTGTGGGCCTATGACGTCATCGATTTCTCTGTGGAGTTTTGACTGGATTTCGGGATTAGAACCTATGAGATGAAGGAAGAAGTTCATTGCTGCAGAAGTCGTGTCGTGACCCTAAATATTTTCAAAATAAATTTCTTTTAAAATGTTTAATTTTTTGATTTTTAAAAAGTATTTTTTTTTGATTTTTAAAAATTTTTTTTTGATTTTTAAAAATTTTTTTTAAATATTTTATTTTTATACGGAATATTATAATTCACGTAATTTTGGAATTTTAGCATATTTTTAGAAATAACTTCGAAAAAGTAGGTTGTTTTCAGGTGAAGGTATGCGAGGGTCGAGATCGGTCCAGATAACTTGACTCGCACTGATTTATTCTGAAAAAAGGAAAAATCGTGTTGATTTGCGCTAGAGATAAAGGAATGATTGGCTGATGGAAACACTTTGCCAAAAGTAACTTGCACTTTTATGTTATAAAGGAATAACTGGTCTGACTCGCAATCAGTAAAAAGGAATGCATGGCTTATTGGAACAGTTTTGCCAAAAATGACTCGCGCTAGTTTTATTTTAAAAAATAAATAACTGGTCTAACTCGCGTTTAATTTAGGAATAAATGGCTTATTGGAACAGTTTTGCCAAAAATAATTCGTACTTTTCATTTAAAAAAAGGAATAACTGGCCTGACTTGTGAATGGTAAAAAGGAATGCATGGTTTATTGGAACAGTTCGCCAAAAATAACTCGCACTTTTTATTTTAAAAATAACTGGTTTGATTCTTGTTAATTGTAAAAAGTGATTTTTCCATTGAAAAAAAACTGCCAAAAATTTCTAATTATGGATATTTAATTCGGAATTTTTTTATTTTTCAAAAATTATTTTCCATTAATTTTTATTTTAAAAATTATATTGTAAGTTAACCTTACCTCGAAAGTAAAAGTATCAACTTCTTCTTGCATGCCTTCCCGGTCCAGTTCTCCTTTTTCGTTCAGATCCAACATGAGATCAAGGAAAGCCATTCTTCTGTGGCCTTTTCCTTCAGCATTCGTCTCCAGAAATTTCTGAATTCCTCCTGCTTCATTCATGAGGATTTTTCGTTTTTCGATCGCCTAAATTATTCAAAAATTTTAAATTTTATATAAAAAACAAAATTGAATGTTGTGAAATTGTCTCGACACGAATATTGGGGATTTCATGAGAACTACAGTAACCTGGATATTGATTTTTTGTCACAGTTCTTTCGTAATTGTCATCACGAAATCAGAAATCTTTGAAAACTTGTAACTTTAAAAAACTAGAATTTTTTAAGGAAAAATTAAAAATAACTTTTTAGTAATGGTTTTGAATGGAAACTTAGAGTACTGTACTTTAATGAACTTTCTTTAAAAGTAATTGAAAAAAATAAATTTCTTAATTATGGTTTTGAATGGAAATTCAGGGTACTGTATTTTAATTATTTTTTCACTTTTTAAATTTTTTCATAAATAATCAGAAAATATTTAGCTATGGTTTTGAATGGAAATTCAAGGTACTGTATTTTAATTACTTTTGTACTTTTTAAATTTTTTCACAAATAACCAAAAAATAACTTTTTAATTATGGTTTTAAATGGAAATTCAGGGTACTGTATATTGATGATTTTTGCATTTTTTTAAAAGTTAAATCACTCACGGAACTGGTGAAATCGTGAAGAATTTTGACACATCTGTCTTGTTCGTAACCTTGACCAAAGGTATAAAAGATAAAATCGGGATAGTATTGGGGTTTGATTTGCCTCTGGTGGATAATGTATTTCATCTTAAAGACGGCATCGAGGTAATCGGTGTGTGTTCTTTGGGCGTTGATGTTGATCCCGAGGGCGGATTCGCATATGACATCCAAAGTACAGAGAGAAATTGTATGAAAAATTTCGTGAAATTCTCCATCGACAAAATCGTGAAATTTCGAAATCAAAGTAGAAGCATGTTTGTTGTAAACTTCCACGAAATCCTTCAACATATCGTAATGGAATGTCGGAGTTAACATTTTTCTTCTCGGTCTCCATTTATCCGGTTTGCTGATCAGTAATCCTTGACCGATCCAAGGTGAAAGAAAATTGTAATGGAATAATTTCGTGAGCATTTTTGAAGATCCAAGAACAGCTTCGCATTCCTCCGCCCCGTACAGGAGGACGAAAGGCAACGGGCCCAGCCAGATCCTGCACATCCTCTCCGTCGACTCCCGGAACATGTACGAGACCCCCTGGGCTTGTTCGAAGAACTCTAAAAATCATAATATTCAAAAATTTAAAAATTAAAAATATTGCAGAATTGTCTCCAGTGAAATTTCCACAAAATTCCAGAATTTGAAGCTATTTTTAAATCGTTTTTGAATTTTGTAGAAGATTCTAAAAATGTCTAAAATCTAAAAGACGTCAGAAGTTTCTGTATTTCGAAATATTCTGGAATCTTCAAAAAAGTTTTTTTAATTTCAGAATCTTCTACAAAATTCTGAAATGATTCAGAAGCTTCAAAGATATTTTATAAAATTCAAAATTTTCTACAAAACTTTGGAATGGTTGAAAAACATCTTTTAAGATTTCCGAAATTGCTACATTTCGAAATATTCCGGAATTTTCAAAAAAGTTTTTTTAAATTTCAAAATTTTTTATAGAATTTTGAAACGATTTAAAATTTTCGATAAAATTTCAAAATCTTCCATTTGTGTTCTAGAATAACTTAGAAATTTTAAAAACATCTCCGGAAATTTCGAAAATTTGAAATTCTGAAGATTCTAATTCTAAAAAATTAAACTTTGGCGAAGTGTGATTAATGCCAAATTTGAATTCTTGGTGAAAAGTGAACAAATGCAAATTATGATTTTTAAAGTTATCATGAAAATTAAAAATAATTATTTCAAAAAAAAATTTCAGATTTTTTAGAAATTCCCAATTTTTTAGATGATATCGCAAATCCAGTTTGGATTACGGAAAATCTCCATTTAAAAAACCAAAAAAAGTAGATTTTCGTAAAATGCAAAATTCGAATTTTTGACGAAATGTGAACAAATGCCAATGATGATTTTTACAGTATTTCAAAAATTAAAAAGTTTTCGGAACTTTTTTGTAAAAAAATTAGTTTTTCTTTAAATAATTTTTTTAATTTCGAAATTATTTAAAAATCAATTTTTTTATTTAAATAATTTTTTCTATTTAAATTGATTTTTTTAATTTCGAAATTATTTAAAAATTAATTTTTTTATTTAAATAATTTTTTTTAAATTTTTTTGTTTAAATTGATTTTTTTATTTAAATAATTTTTTTTAAATTTTTTCTATTTAAATTAATTTTCTTAATTTTGAAGTTAT
Source organism: Halicephalobus mephisto (assembly GCA_009193035.1). NCBI lineage: Eukaryota > Metazoa > Nematoda > Chromadorea > Rhabditida > Panagrolaimidae > Halicephalobus > Halicephalobus mephisto. Next base: position 30,755 of record SWDT01000565.1, read on the forward strand.
TTGAAAATCAATTTTTCAACAAACTTACGATCAGGAGCGAATTTGAATTGATGAAGATTCCCAAGAAGGGGTATCGAGGTTGGACCTTGGATGTTGTTAATATTCTTCCTTATCCATTGATATTTCTTCACTAAATAAAGAATTCCGGCTGTTATAGCCCCAATGGCCACAACAATCCCCAGCAATCCCATATTCTGAAATCAATTGACACGATTGAAATTTTTTTTAAGATTAGAAACCGGGAAACGTGGCGAATAAAATGGAGGAAAATGGGTGGCGCGAATTCTACGTGTATTCTTGACCGGTCAGTTAAGACTATCCTATCGCCGATCTTCATCAGTCTTATTTTCTAGGTGAAAAATCTGGCAAGAACGACGGACGTAACTTCCCAAGAGTCGAAAACCGGACCATTCGTCGATCACAAACCACGTTCACTAAATTTGGCCACAATTCTCCGAACTAAATTCTTTCAATTTTATAATTTGCTCTGACAAAATTGTTTTTTTTAACTATAGGACTAGAAAATTCAAAAATATAAATCAATTAAAACCAGATGGGAAATTACAGCTGCCGGCAATACTTGGGCTTTCTCTTCAGTCCAGCTCCAGAAATAGGCCAAAAAGAAACCAACGGAATCGAGATATGTCAATTTGAAAGTAATTTAAAAATCATTGTTTCAAGGTTTCACGACCATTTTTTCGTGAACATCCAGTGTTCCGACGACCTGAAAAAACAAATTTTAAACATATACATTGATAAACTCAAGAACGAAGGAGCACTTTAAACAAAATGGTGGTTTTACAAGGTTAAAAACCAGTAACCAATCACGTGACGAAAAAATGAATCATATATGCATGTCATAATCGCAAGTCGAAACGTGTTCTGAGAACAATGAAAATCAAAAGTTGAATAAAGCATTGATTCTACAGCAAATGACAACTGATTATATATTTACGAGCTTATTAGTCATAAAAAGCTGGAAATTTTACGTAAAAATCAAGCATCATTCACATTCGGACCACTGCCTCAAAAGTACTTTGAAAAATAAAAAATTTAAAAACTAAGTTGACTACATCGAGAATTTTGTCCAGAGAAAAAATATATTTAAAATCGAAGAAATTAAATATAAAATTTTGGCCAATCCTACAGCACGAGTTTTGTGGTAATCCAAAAACGACAGCCAAACTCGCGCTACAGTACTAATCAGGCAAATTCCCGTCAGGACCACTCGCTGAAATACGTTTAAAAAACACACATGTTTAAAAAAATAAAAAATCCTATTTTCGCGATCGATCTTTGATTCATTCTTGACTAAAACTTGCTTATGGTGGGTTTTGAATCACAAAAGTGCCGATTTTATTCCACATAAAAGTTAATCGAAAAAGTTACTGAAGGAAAAATCATAGAACACAGAGACCGGGAAAGTGTTAATTGTTTCAATAAAGGATAGTGTTCCACTGATATTCGCGAAAATACAAGGTGCATTATGAAGAAAAAATTACTCCGACGGATGAGATCCTCAGATGTTCTCCAGAACCATCTTTTTGTGCACTTCTGTGTGTTCAACGATCTGGAATGACTTTGGATTTATTTTTTTGAGTTTTTAGGAAAACCGATAGAAGAGAGGACAGTAGTTTTTTGTATTTTGAGTGATAGTGGAAAGTTACACCGATCTATCCCAGCATCAGAAATTAAACAAAACCACTGCATTTCGAAATCAACTAAGTCCCAAATTGTTAATTTTATGTTAATTAATTATAAAAACCAACTCACATCGCAGAATTCTTGGAAACTGATTTTGCCGTCTCCGTCTTTGTCGTGGAAAAGAATCGTTTTGTCCACAATTTGCTGCAACTGAGTATCTTTGAGGTTATTGCCGACCATCATCTTCAGTACCTAAAAATGAAAATTGAACAAACTTCCGCGTAAAAAAGGGAAAATTACTTGAAACAATTCACCGTTGGAGATGTACCCATCTCTGTCCATGTCGTAGATCCGGAAAGCGACTAAAAACAAAATTATCGATATCCGATAACAGATACCACTTACATTTTAATTTTATATTTTTGTCGCCTTTGACGCTGAATTGAGATATGCCTTGGATAAATTCTGAAAATTAAGGTGAAATTGATATATGAAAGCCGAAACTAGTACCTCTAAAATCGACTTCGCCGTTTCCGTCCTCGTCAAATATATCGATTACTCGCTGAACTAAGGGATTCTGCTGCAATTCTGGCAATGACATGAATTCATCAACACTAAGACTCCCAGATCCGTCGATATCCAGTTTTTTGAACCGCCGAGCTAGCCTCCGGAGCTCGTAAGCGTCGAAATTCGAACACATTTCCATCGGCAACGATGTTTCGTTTCCCTGAAACCGGAAAAAAAGTTCATATAAAAATCCCAAAAAACCAACCATTTTATTCTAAAATTAATATCAATCAATAAATGCAGAAATTAGAAATATTCAGAATCAGAAGCAACGCGAAAACTTCTTGAAACCGAAAAAACAGAAAGCGTTGTAAAGACTGCTGACAAAATTGGTTCTTTTTAGTGGCAAGTCCGTTAGTCAAAGCAACAGGACTATGAATGTCTGTCCGTCACACCAGTAAAATCGATGCTGCAACTTGCAAGCCCTCTGGCATTCTCGAGTCCATAAATTTTTCATCCCACACCTTGGATTAATCTCTTGCTTTGTAGTTCTGGTTCATGAAGACGGAAAATCATATTATCATGGGAATTAAAAATCAATTTTTTACGAAATGGTCCTGACACGAATTTGTAAATTTTTAAGGATTTTCAGAATTTTTGAGTTTCGGAAGATTCTGGAAGTTTCGAAAGCATCCAAAACAGTTTCGGAAAATTTCATAAAAGTTTGAATTGGTAAAAATAAAAATCCTCACGAAATGGTCCTGACACGAATTTGTAAATTTTTCGAAAATTGTAGAATTTTTGAGTTTCGGAAGGTTCTGGAAGTTTCGAAAGCATCCAAAACAGTTTCGGAAAATTTCATAAAAGTTTGAATTGGTAAAAATAAAAATCCTCACAAAATGGTCCTGACACGAATTCCTAGAACTTGTTAGGAACCACAGTAATCTACATGGTAATTTTAATTTTGTTTGACAGTTTTGTGATTTTATAGGATTCCATAATCCATATCTTGAAGAAGTACCGTATTTGAGACCTCCTAGATTAGGGTGCAGAGGACACAAGAACCCCTATTTGCCCTCGGGAGCTTCTATAAACCAGAATACCGTATCCCATTTTATCAAAATTGACATTTAGAGTTGGAAGACAAAATTTTAGTTTTTCGTGTTGAGATACGACTTTTTAAAATTCTAATTTTTCGTGTTGAGATACGAATTTTTAAAATTTTAATTTTTCGTGTTGAGATACGACTTTTGAAAATTCTAATTTTTCGCGTTGAGATACGACTTACAAATTATGTTTTAATTCGAGAAATCCCAATATTTTCGAATTACTAACTTAATTTAAACGAATTTTTAAAAAAATCTATAACTTTTGTCTTAACACAAAAAATCGAAATTTTAATTTTGAATTCTGATTGTTAATTTTGATAAAATGGAGCACTGATGGATATTGCATGGATAACATAAGATAAAAAACTCATCGTAGGCGGACTGCTTTGGTTTCGAAAACGAGAAAAACCATTACAAATCAGAATCCGGGTCAGATAACTTCTGAAAAAACAAAACACGTTTTAATTCAAAAAAGTAGTCTTGAATCCGGGTTTTGTTGCTTTTTCGAAGATGATATCGACCGTAACAAAGTATAAAAGGATCTGCGGATCTTCATTCAACATCGGATTCTGAAATCGTCCAATTCTGAAACATGAGAGTTTTGGTTCTTTTTGTTCTCTTCTTCGCCTTCTTGCTCGCCGTCTCGGCCTTGGAACAACCCGAAGGCGAACTCCAAGTCGCTCAACAAGCCCTGTCCCCTCAGGAAATCATCGTAAGTTAAATATAAAGTTTAATTTTGTTAATCGATCCCCTTCAGCCTGAGGACGAGGTCATCAGAGAGGCAAGAGCTGCTCGTCGTCACAGAAGACGCCACAGAAGACGCCACGGAAGACGCCATGGAAGACGCCACGGAAGACGCCGCGGACGTCGTGGAGGTCGTCGTCACCACAGAGGACGTCGTTACCACAGACGCGGTTAAGTATCTTTAAACTGGACTCTTCCACAAGTGCAATTCGTTTAAATTGATACAATAAAGTTGTATTTTAAAATTACATGTTTTCAAAAACAGAAACAGAAAAATTAAAACCTAAAAATCACTTCTACCTCATCTTCAAATTTTCTGAGTAATTATTCAGAATCTGCAATTCAATTTTATATAATATTACTGTAGAACAAGAAAGTAGGATAAAAGTGAGGAATTTCATATATGAAAGTCAAAAGTTGATAGAAAATTTCCTTATTCACTTTCTCGGCTTCGAATCATCCATTTTAGGATTCTCCGTTTCTGGCCTAAATTTTGTTAATTTTAGTAGTTAGACGCATTTTAACTTTCTACAATATTAGCATTAGATAAATTTACGAGTTTTCATATATCAAAATTAAAAATTAGGGTAGAATTTTTTGAGTTCATTTTTTAAATTTAGAATTATCCATTTTAGGATTCTCCGTTTCCGGCTTAAATTTCATTTATTTTAATTTTTTCTTTTCATAACTAGATGCATTTTACTCTTCTAAAGTAGAAGAACTAAAAAGTATGCAAAAGTGTATATGTGAAAATTTAAACAAATTTTTTTATTTGATTATCCACTTTAGGATCTTTCGTTTTCGTTGATTTTTATCTATTTCAGTAATTTTTCGAATTTGAATGTAATTATGCTTTTTTGTAGAAAAATAAGCCGAAAATATGCAAAATTTTATACAAGAATTAAAAATTAGGATAAAAGTTTTTGAGTTCATTTTTCAAATTTAGAATCGCCCATTTTAGGGTTCTCCGTTTTCGGCCTAAATTTCGTTAATTTTAATTCTTTCTTTTTATAATTAGATGGATTTCAACTTTCTACAATATTAGGAGTATATAAATTTATGAATTTTGATATATGAAAGTTAAAATTTACAAAGGAATTTTATCTATTCATTCAGATTTTGATTGCCTATTTTTGGATATTTTGCTTTTGGATTAAATCTTATCTATTTCAGTAATCAGATTCACTCTGACTGTTCTAAAGTAGGAGAATTAGACAAAAGCGACAAATTTCATATACGAAAACTTCGGTACATGGTTCATTTTTTACGTCTATTTTAAGTTACGAAATTCACGTTAAAAGTTTTCTTGTTAGGAACCTTTCTTACAGTAAATATCCCAGAAGTTTCAGCTTGGATTGCTTAGATTTACAAAATTCGTCTTTTCAATGGATGATTAATTTTTTTTCCTTTTTTATTTTTTATTTTTTTTGGTTTCGAAACGAAGCAAGTTTTTTAAATTTTTTTGGAAATTTTCAAGCGCGCCGTTTGGTTTTGGCGAAACGTCACGAACTACTGTCATCATCAATGTTGAAGAACTTTTGCTTTCTTTTTTATTGTTTTTTTATTTTTTGTTTTTTATAGATTGCGCGAGGAATCGTTGGTGCAATGCAAAGTGGCCCTCATGGCCATTTGCCAGCTGATGCCTTTGCTTCTCTTGCTCGATTGAGGGTCAAGGAACCAGCCAGACGCGCTAAACTTGCCATTGACGATTTCCGCAATAAGCCGACTCTTATTGGATTAAATGATGCTGTTCTTTTTACGTAAGTTTATATGTAATTAGCAATTGATATATTAGCTTTTCAGATGTGATCTCATCAAGCGGGTATCTGAAGTCGCGAATGAGAATCTTGCTTGTACATTCAACACGGATATATTGCTGATGATGATTGATTCCGTCCATAAGATTGTTGATTTAGCTAAGGTTCCTGCGGTGGCTGATTCTCTTGGAAAAAGCAGTGTCATCAGTATTCTGGAGAAGTTTTCTAGCTTGACGGATAAGATGATGGACGACCTGAAGTCCGCCGATGTTGTTCCAAATTGGGTCCATGAGTCCTCCTTGGAGAACTTGAGAGATGCTTTTCTCGTTCGTAACTGCCAAATCAGGGGGAAATTGACACCGGTAAGGAATCCATATATGGAATTTAACTTTGTAGTTTTCAGGAAGAAAAAATGGCCCATTATTTCTTGTTTCTACTCAAGGGAGACTTACTTCGGTACAAATTCAACCTCCAGAATGAACCTTATATCGGTGTTTCCAAGGCTTATTGGTCGTCGTACTGCTTCGCTCCTGAACACGGCAATCTTCTGAAGTTACTGGCAATTGTGGCGTTGAACAGAGACAGAGCTGACTTTCTCGGGCAGATATTCTACATCACTCGTGCTCTCTCCGCTGGAAAACCCTTCGAAGCCTGTACGGAGAATCTGACAGCGGCGTTAGGCTCAATTACCGACAAAATGGTCAAGTCTGACTACGCCAAGTATTACAAGTTCTTCGAAAATCCGTCAGTCTACGATAGTCAAGGACTTCTTGCTTCTAACATTGACTCCACTCAACCGACGATTTTCTTTTTCATCGATCAACTCGGTCTGCATACTGTTGACCCTAGATGGAAAAGGAATATATCTCGTTTGACGAAACCTGCATTAAGAAGGATGACTTTCGACACTTTTCTGCACTTGATGAACATGACTATCCACAAATTGTCTCATGAAATTACCTGGAATACTGCAAACATGTTCATTTGCTTCTTCCAGCACATGCTAGAAGACGGGTTTATACTCGGAAAAGAAGTTGTTCAGTTGGTGACAGTATACCTCTATGCTCTGTCAAAACGTGTATCTGATACTGGTGATGAGACGTACATGACTGTTGTGCAAACTTTTGTAACGATTATTGGATTATTGTTGGCGAAATTTTACGAAACTTTATTGGAGATTGGAGACAAGGGTTTTGATGGAGCTGAAAAACAGATCAATGTTGTTTTGCCTGCACTTGTGGTTATTATTGCTCATTGGCCGAAACTTGTTAGAACTCTTCCTGATCAATTGATGCCAATGGTGTCTTATTATTATGATTATAGTTCTATTCGTGCGAAAATTTCAAGACTTGGATCAACGTTGACGGATTATTTGAGTGTTTTTCGGGTGAATGTTAAAGTTTTACCATTTGAAAGTAAGAGTTTTTTTAACTTTATGTGATTGGACGAATTTTCAGCTCAAGAAAATGATGCGGTGGTTTTTCCGGAACATATATATGCAACACTTTCAAATCGTCTAGCAACTGAAATTAGTGCTTTTAAACTTGAGAATGGAGCGGAAAGTGGAGATTCATTGACTTTTAAAACATTTCTTATAAGAGCATCATTGATTATTAATTTTATGTTTAATTTGGCTGAAAAACAATTTTTCGGCCTTGGTACTGATCTCTCTTTACTTCATATTCCAATTTTATCTACCTTTGAGGTTTGTTTAATTGTTTGTTTTTAATTAACCCTGGAAGTTTTTAGTTGTATCTTGCCCCATCACTTTCAAAAACGTCGTACTTTGCAGTTTATCCGGAATTTATTGTGATTGATACAAATACGGTTATTGATGAATATCAAAAAATTGGAGATATTGCTACTAGTAATATTGGCTCTTTTAAAATTGTCCTTACGACTGTTGGTAAGTCATTTTAATGTGATTTCCGAAAGGATTTATAATATTTTTTAGTTATGATGGAATTGTTAAGTATTTCTCGAGATGAAAATCGAAAATCAGAAGAAACAAGATCAGCTGCAAATAGTGCATTGGTACTTATTAATCGTTTGATTGATAGTCAATGCCCGAGATTGCAACTCTATAATTACTATGGAGAAAGGAAATTTGATACAGATTTTTCGACTAGAGATGTTGTTGGACTTGGAAGTGAATTGGACATGTCAAGAAGAAAGGACAATAATGATGACCATATTGCGAAAATTTGTGTGAAATTAGAAACACTTCTGAAAACTGAATCAAGTGGATTTCAATCGGAAAATATCAAAATTAAGAAAGCAGTTTTAATTACAGAAGACAAGATTTTAAGGATCAATGCAAGATCATTAGATCTGGTTTGTTGCTCATTTACTGATTTTTACAAATGGTTTGAAAATTGCCAAACTCCAGAACATTAATGAGATTGGTATGTTTTTTACCTATTGATAGATTTACTGGTATATGTAATTTATAATTGATGAATCTACCAAATAGAACAGCGTTCTTGAGGGTTCATGTAGGAGGTTTTAGAACATTGGAAAGCTTGAGCGAATTCGGGGACGTTTCTGAGGGTTCCGATCACCCTGAATCTACTCGGGGTATGGACGTCGGTTTGGAGGTTTTGTTGGATGGCTCCTTTTGTTTCACTACCGCACCAGAAGGAGGCAAAAGATAGGAAGAATAATTGATCGTCGTTGAACATGGGGGCTTTTGCTAATCTGTATTGGGGTCCTGGTTGTTTTTTGTAAGCTTTGTAAGCGGCTTTGATTCCAGCAAGATCAGCAATGTTTTCATTGATAGTTTGGTTACCATTGACGCATCCGATATCTGGATAACAGTAATTGTTGAATTGATTAATAAGACAGTTACAATGATTATTGAAAGATTGTCGAGAAGAATTTGTCCACCAATTTGATTCATTGCCATAGGCATCGTAATTTGCACCGTTTTTGTCGAGACCATGAGAAGCTTCGTGACCGAATACTGAACCAGCTCCGCCGAAATTAACGGCATCTGGATAATCAAGACCAAAAAATGGATTTTGTAGTTCACCAAGAGGACATGTGAGGATGTTCGTCTCGGCGGAATACCAAGCATCAGTTCCTAATGGTGTTCCGGGGAATTCTCTTTTGCCTAAGGACATCCCGATTTCTGTCAATTGTTTTCTAACTGCCCATCCTCTTAGCATGAGATTTAGGGATATGAAAGAAGCAGAAGGTATTTTTAGGTCTTTGTAATATAATTGTTGAGCAGTTTTGTTGAGGACCCAATCGGGATAAGCCACGAATGCATCCATTAACTTGACCTTCTGGAGAGCTGCATTCTTGGTCTGGTCATCCATCCAAGTTGAAGTCG